>JAAAKD020137088.1:0-23731 GCA_010014825.2 Danaus melanippus | reverse complement strand
GTAGCTTTTTGGCCGCCGCAGCCGGCACCTCTACTAAGGCAGAGCCTGTGCCACGAAGCCCAGGTCGCACATTGCGAACCTTTACCTGAGCTTCGGTGCAGCCCCCCTCTCGCGCGACCGCGGCTATTAGCCGGTCCGCGGTCGTCGCGTCGTTGAGGCCCGTGACCCTCAGGTCCGTGAATTTTACGGGCCTCGACACCTCCACCTCCTCTTCCAGTGCGGACTTCAGCTTCGCGGCCAAAGCGTCTGCTTTGTCCGCACTGGAGGAGCCGGGCACCTCAATGATCCGGGCCCCCGTTGCCGTAGCACGGATCCTCAGGGGCCCTATCCCCAGCTCCTTAGTGTCGACCTCACGTTCGGCCCTCAGGAGGACCGACAAATACGATGCTCCCTTGGCCGCTGCTTCAGGCCGTAACTTGAGCATTACGGCCTGTGAGCGCGGGAGCATCACTTTTTTGGAGCCCTCCTTAGGGCCCCCCTTCTTCTTCTTCTGCGGCGCCGGTTTCTTGGGCACCGGCGCCACCTCCTTCTTCTTGGAGGGGGCCTTGCGGCGGACCACCTCCGTCCACCCCGCCGCGTTGGCCCCCGCCCCGGCTGTTACCGCTTCAGTCCTTCCACGAGCTGTTGATGGACCAAACGCGGTCCAGACTGTCTCCTTCCCTCCCTTAGACCTCTTGCCTTTCCGGTTTGAAGGCGCAGGGAGGGAAGGGAATTCGACCTCTGATACAACCGGCGCCACTGGTGCCGTTGAAGGGGCAACTGACTCGACCCCTTTCTGGAGGGCCGCCTGGCGGATCATCCTCTTGGCAGCTACGGCTGCGGCCGACTTGTCACCCGCCAGGGGGGGGCGGGCGACCTCTTCCCTCGGGAGACGGGACTCTAGCGCTGCAAGTCGCCCATCGACCAGGTTGCCAACCAACCTGGCTATGTTGGACTCCAGCGCCTGCATCTGGTCCCGGCCAATGGGGCCCTCCGAAGCCGCCTTGATCGCGGAAGCCCTCTCCAACCGCATTTCCTCAAACTGCGTCCGGTGAGCGCGCACTTCCTCTCTCAGACCCGCGTTTTCCCTTTCGAGCCGACCAATGTCGGCTCTAAGACGGCGGGTCTCCTCCGCTTCTGTGCGCGTCACCAGGACGTCGAGCACCTCCCTCAAGAAGGCGGAGGCCTTCACAATTTTGGAAGAGTACCCCCCTTTTAGGTTGGTACTCTTTCCGATTAAGTCCCTTATGAGATTGAGGCTTTTTTCGGCCTCAACCATAATGGCCCCCGCCCCCATCGTTCCCAACTCGAGCGGGACCTCCTTCTCCTTCGCCTTCCTTTCCTTTCCATCCCTCTCCCTCGCAAGCTTCTTCTCCATACAGGAGTCGAAGCTGGCGTCCGACTCCTCCTCCTGACGCTCGCGCAGAAATTTGCGAGCCCTTGTCATAGCCCTACCGCGGCCTCGCCTCCCCACCGTCTCCGGTACCCTAAATACCTCGCCCCCGGTCTCGGTGTCGGAGCCCGACACCTCCGAAAAGAGGCGCTTGGCACCCAACTCCGACCCCGGACGCGAAGACATAGAGTCGTCCGCAAAACGGCTCCCCAAACTCGAAGCACCCGGTATCCCCCCCGGGGCAACACCCCCCCCATCATCCTTCCTATCTCCCATTTCAAAACAACACTCAACACAATCAAAAGAACACACGAAAGCACTTGTCACCTCCCACTGGCCACTGCGTTACCGCGCACCGAGTGGAGAGGATCGAAAATCACCGAAACACAGAAAGAAAACACTCCAAATAGCCGCAAGTATTGATATCAAGGTTTGGTCACCCAACCTGCCACTCCGTTACGGTGGTCAGGAAGGGGTCCAGGGCACACGACGGGGACGTACTCGATATCACTTGGGGCGTGCCCCAAGTGTAAATGACCTAATGTATAGTGGGCCAAACCTGCAAGATGACCTACTCTCAATTATAGTAAAATGGAGACAATATAAAATAGGATATGTTGCGGACGTAGAAAAAATGTATCGCCAGATTCTTGTAAGCAAAAATGACCAACGCTACCAAAAAATTATATGGAGAGATAATCCGAATGAACCCTTGCGTGAATATCAATTAATCACTGTAACCTACGGAACCAAGGCAGCACCATTGATGACCATGAAACAATTAGCTAAAGATGAAGGCCATAACTATCCAGAGGCAGCCATTGCTTTAGAGAATAATCTATACATGGATGATTTATTGCACGGTCAGCATAATCTCAATGATGCGAAGAAAATGATAGTACAATTAATTGAATTATTTAAAGCGGGGGGATTTAATCTACGCAAATGGAAATCAAACAGACAAGAATTAATGGAAAACTGGTCACAGGATTCAAATGACTCCTTTGAATTTAAACAATAGGAATCCACTAAAACACTTGACCTAAAATGGGAACCTTCACGAGATCAATTTAGTTTTGACATAAAAATTAGCCCATCACAAATTACAAAAATAACAAAAAGGGAGCTTCTTTCTGAGATATCTAAAATATTCGGTCCGTTGGGATGGATTTCACCTGTTACAACTAAATTAAAGCTGTTATTTCAATGCATCTGCAATTAAAACTCAACTGGGATGACGTGTTACCCGACAACATAACCTGCGAGTAGAATAAAACTAAATTAGACTTACAGAATATAAACCAAGTTAAAATACCAAGATGGTTAAGTTGTAGTAAAAAGGAGACTCTGGAGCTACATGGATTTTGCGATGCTGCCACTAAGGCATACGCATGCGTCATTTTCGGCAAGATACGCGATTAAGTGGTTATTGTGGCTGCTAAATCTCGCCTTGTACCATTAACGAAGGATGTATCTCTTCCAAGATTAGAATTATGTGCTGCTCATTTAATGTCAAAATTGATGAAAACAGTACAGTCGTGCATCACCGAGTACAACATTAAAATATATGGCTGGTCCGACTCTACAGCAGTGTTAGGATGGATTAATTGTAACCCTAACCGTTGGAAACAGTTTGTAGCAAAACAAAGTGATCCAAATTACTCAAATAATACCACCGGAACATTGGAACTATGTTAAATCGGAGGAAAATCCTGCCGATTGCGCAAGTCGAGGAATAACTGCGACTCAACTTTTAGCCATTCAATTTGGTGGAACGGTCCTAATTGGCTTCCAAGATTCGAAGATAAACCATTAGCCGAGAAACAAAAATATTTTACCCAAGAAGAAACTAAAAAACAATACCATATCAATGAATTATTATGTAACTTGATCGCCAACAATAGTAATTATTCACGAACATGTCGAATTCTCGCGTGGGTATTACGAGCTTGTTCACGTGAGCAAAACAAACCATTATACCTAACTAGCAGTGAGTTGAAGCGAGCTAGTAACAAATTAGTAATATATGTGCAACACACGGAATTTTTTGACGAAATTAACAACCTTAAAAATCAAACAAAGTTAAATTCAAAACGTCGTTTGTTACCCTTACATCCATTTTTAGATTCGGAAAATATTTTACGAGTCGGAGGGAGAATAAGGCATGCCAATCTTAACTACGAGATGAAACATCCTGTTATATTACCCACCAATAATCATCTGACTGATATGATTATAGATTCAACTCACCAAATGACATTTCACGGAGGACCTTGACTAACGTTGGCCTGGTTGAGGAGAAAATTTTGGATAATCGGTGAAAAGAATGCAGTTAAAAAGCGTTTACGGACTTGTATTATATGCCGTCGCGCTAAATTTGAGAATCAAAACCAGTTAATGGGAGATTTACCAAATGCAAGAACAAACCAGACCCGGCCTTTTTACCATACGGGTGTCGATTTTACCGGCTATGTTGAAGTGAAAAGCAACAAAGGTCGTGGAATAAAATGTAGTAAGGGCAGTAAGGCAGTACATCTGGAGTTGGTGTCTGATCTTACATCATCGACGTTTATAGCTGCACTGCGAAGGAAGGCGGCTCGGCGGGGAATGCCAAAGCACATGTGTAGCGACAATGGAACTAATTTCGTAGGTGCTAATAGCATCATACAAAAGGAATACTTCGATTTAACGCAATCATTTGATAAAACCTTTTACCAAAATCTGACAGACATGCAAATTGAATAGCATTTCAACGCACCCTCATGGCCAAATGCTGGCGGAATTTGGGAAGCGGCTGTCAAAAGCCTTAAATACCATTTGCGTAGAGTACTGGGAAACCAAAAGCTAACATACGAAGAGTTTTCCACTCTGCTGACTCAATTAGAAGGGTATTTGAACTCAAGACCACTTTGTGCCATTTCAGAAGATCCAGAAGATCTAGATTTTTTGACACCATCACATTTTCTCTCGAGTGGTCCGTTATTAACCATAATAGAACAGAGAAAGATGAGCGTACGAGATGGCAACTTATTCAGAAAATATATCAAAACTTCTGGAAGCGTTGGCAAGCTGAGTATCTAACACAACTAAACACACGATCGAAGTGGAATCATACACAAAATAATATTAAAATTAACGACGTCGTGATAATACAAGATGTATACATCTCCCCAGGAAGGTGGGCACTGGGGCGAGTATTAGAGATTCATCCAGGAACAAGAAAAATGTGACCAACGACCACTACCGAGCACGGATGCAGCAGCGAGCAGAGGTGGTACCGACGCCGCAAGTGTGGCTCCGTCGCAACTTGCAACATCAGTGTCGTAGTGAAGCAAACCAAGGTGTAAGAGTTAGTGAGAGTGAACCCATCCATGTGCCATCTATTAGTGCTAGTGTACAGCATGGTGTCAGTGATAGTGCTCAAAATAAAAATAAACCGGCAAACGAATTGAAAACTTTTAATTTTAGTGTAGTGGAATAGAGACTTTAATGATTTTTAGTATAGTGACATAGAGACTTTAAGGAAGAATACGTAATGCTTAAGTTCTACGTTACTATTATTTGTTAATTGCACCTAAATAATTATTTGTTTCACCCTGCACCTCCATCAAAAATTTTTTCCCTCGGGAGTATGTACGATGTACAGTACATAGTCATCGGGCACGCGTTGACGCAGCATTTATTTGATCTGCTTAAGATGTTTTCTTAGTCTTATAAAAATCTAGCGCTCGCGGGCACAGCAATTATTTGACCTGTTTAAGATGTTTTCTTAGTGTTATAAAAAACCCGTTAAAATAATCTTAAACTCAGTTCACGTAAGCGCAGCTACCGCGCCGCGTGTGCTCAACCACTACATTATTACTTACTACTTACTATTGACTAGTTACTTCTTACCACGTACAAATATATCTCAAACCCTTAAATCTTTCGTATTATTTAACTTCGCTATAAGTGTCGGCTTACACCCGACAATAGACTTTTGGAACTCATAAAGTCTAACCTTCGTTGAAATGTTGAAAGAAACTCACCACTCTCAGTTCCCGAGGATATGCATTACCCTGCTTTATTAATTTCGGTACAAATTAACATCACTATAAATGATTTAGCAGCTGCTCCTCCATAAGTCGTAACTTTTATGATGCTAACTATGATTGGTGGATTAGACAAAATGAACTGGATACAGGAACTTCATTCTGGTAGCATAGTATCTGCGGTAAATAATTTTTATTCTATACTTAATAATATAATTGATCGTTGTATTCCATGTAAAATTGTATATGACAATAACAAATTTCCAAATTGGTTCTCAAAATCCTTAATAAAACTCGTCAATAAAAAAATATAATTTCATAAAAAAAGGAAGATTTATGATAGAACTTGCGACTATGATCGCTTTTCTGAATTAAGAACGCAAACTAAGCGACTAGCGGCGGATTGTTACAATGATTATAGCACTAACGCGAAACGTAACATTCTTTTAAAAATTTTGGATCTTCATCAAATCCAAGCGAGGAAGTATGTAATGATATACCCGATAGAATGTTTTTACACGAGCGTTTAGGATCCGATGGCCAATCTATTTCAGATTTGTTTGCCTCATTTTTCAGTCTGTTTTCGAAATTGATGGCAACGTTGTATGTAAATGAACAATGAACGGTTTTGCATCTTACGATAATCAAATAACAATTAACAATATCCATATAAGTTATGATCCGGTGGAAAAATATCTATTAAATCTCAATATAAACAAGGGAACCGGTCCAGACTTACTATATCCGGTATTTCTTTGAACATGTTACAAACAACTGTCTTTTCCCTTGTTTATCTTATTTAATAGATCATTAAAATCCGGGTACTTACTACCATTTTGGAAGAAGTCCATTATAGTTCAGATACATAAAAGTGGTGATAGGCATGATGTCATAAACTATAAGGGAATATCTAAGTTATCTGTTATTCCGAAATTATTTGAGAAAATTATTAACGACACTTTTTCCGATATTCCGACCTTTTTCTACAACTGCACAACATGGGTTTATTAAAAAGCGATCTATTGAAACCAATCTTTGTAAATTTTTTGATGTTGTTCTTAACGCTTTAGAGGAGGGATCTCAGGTGGATGTCGTGTATATCGATTATTCAAAGGCATTTGATAAAATTTCACACTCATTACTTATAAGGAAACTTTGTCTTGCTGGTGTGCATGGGGAGTGGGGACTTACTTATATCGTTGCAATCCTACCTAAGAGATAGAACTCAGGCAGTGGCAGTTAAGAGATTTACATCTACCTTTGTACCAATGTCATCTGGAGTTCCCCAGGGCTCTCATCTTGGTCCCCCTTTTATTTAATATTTTCAATAATGATATGTATAATTGTTTTCAACACACAAACGTGTTACTCTACGCCGATGACACGAAAGTTTACAAAGTTATAAAAGAACGTGGGACAAATCTACAAAAAGACTTAATATCCTTGGTGCACTATTGTATCAGTAATGTAAAAATTACATTTAAACATTGATAAGTGCCATGTAATTACATTTTCCGAGAACAAAACTCCTATTTCTTATGATTTTCATATACTTAGCAATCTTCTGACTACGGTATCTGAGATAAGAGACCTCGGGGTAAATCTCGATCACGGGTTTACATTTGGAAAACACGTCGAGAATATTGTTTTGGAAGCATACCAAATGTTAGGTTTCATTTTTCGTCAAAGTATTGATTTTAAAAATATAAAAACTAGCCATTTTATAAAAACAGTCTCGTTATCTCCAAATTAGAATTTGCTTTTTGTTTTTGGAATCCACATTATATGAATAGTATTAAAACGATAAAGAATTTTAAAAATAAATATTTACGAAGGTTAATATACAAGTTTGACATCGACACTGTTAGTTTTCTTCGCTGTGATTATTTGGAGAAGCGACGAGAAAAAAAGGAAATTTTATTTTTATTTAAGATTTCAAACTACTTAATTGACTCCGAATTTACTGAACAACAATCGGCTCAATTGTTTTCGTCCAACATTATGTCTAAAACAGAGTATTTGTGTTCCATTTTGTAGAACCAATTATAGCAAAAATCGTTTTCTCGTCAGATCCTGTAATAATTATAATAATTTTTAGAATAACATTGAAATTTTTAATCTAAATATTTCTAATTTTATTTGTAATTTAAAGAACAATCATTAACAATGTAATGTTAAAAAAAAATTCAGTTCACTTCTTTTTACCATGATTATTGTATGTATATTTTTTTGGTGTTTGAGTGGAGCGGATGGAGCGAGCGAAACGTTCTATACCCCACTCAACAATTTCTTTGTGACCAATAGGCTCCGCAATGGCAGGACCTACAGCGATAAAATTTTCAGGCTATATTCGGGTAACCAATCCAATGTTTTTTAACCAAAAAAAAATTCAAAACATCATGTCCATGAGGAATAATAGGTGTTCGTTTGAAGTTGTCCACGTTGCCCATAGACATACATATAAAAAAAATTTTTTGGCGCCAACATGTCACGATTTTGTATCCGATTCTCCGCAATGAAAAATTCGCACGGACGCCACACTGCCCACTCATTTAAAAACCAGTTTTACTTTTTCTTAAGAGAGTTACATATACGCGTGAACGTGAACTTTTCACTACTTTGCAGTGCTATCAGCGCAAACGCTCGCTCCACTCAAATATCGGTGAAATCTGGAGATTTCGAGCGAAGGGAGAAATTGAGAGCTGGACCGAGAACGTAGTTATTTTTGTTTTGTTATCTTTATAAATCATAATTGTAGTAAATTTTATGTTTGATATACCTTGCTATTAATGTCCTTGCTATATTTGTTGTGATTTTTTTTTTATTATTATTCATATTATTTCTAAAGTAAGGTATAACACACTCCATGTCAAAATAACTGTGGAAACTGCAGTGGCAAAATTGTATTTACCCTACCTAAATAATTTATTGTAATACTTAATACATAAATCTATGACGGCAAATGTACAATATATTGAATAAACTATCATATTTCAAGAAAATTAGTTGATATTATGATTTTATTTCTTTTAAATTTATATTTAAATGTTTTCGTAAATTAATGTGATTATATTTAGCTGACAAAAATTATGAACTTGAATGTAAAAAGAGAAAACACTCCATTTATTTCACGACATATTTACAATGTGTCGTTTGAACTACATTATTTAAAGAAAATTTTTTGTTCGTCTGATTTGAAGTTTATATTTAAGTGGTAACCTTATTTTTATGTTTCTCTTTATTTATCTGTTATTTTTAGTTGATATATACTATGAATGTAATTTAAAAAGAAACTCTATTTATTTAAAAGAGCCGACGCTAAGGCCAGTTAGATTTTCGAGTTAGGTTGCAAGTGCCGCTAACGCACCATGGAAATTTGCATATGTGTCGTCTCAAAACTCCGTTTCTCAGTCATTTCAAAACTAAATGTTCTGTAATTTTGCACCCATATCGCACCCCCGGTGCGACACTGTCGCTTTTGCAAAAAATTCAAAAATTAGTTAAGTATGTAATAATTATCCTAGAACACCCTTTTACTTGGTGCGATAACGTTACTTTTGTAGTACGCATAATTTCCACATGAACATGCACAACGTCACTTCTGAGAGGGGTTGAAGTTTTAAATTATTGTAGAGTATATTTTTAATAACATTTATTGAGAACTATTTATCTTAAATCAAAGTTAAAAGTTGATGTTTTAGTATAAGCAACTCATCTCACCTACATATAACTCCTAACATCATTGCTTTTTGAGGTGTGAAAGTTTTAAATGCTTCTTCTGAAAAACTACATTTTTGCATAAGTGACAGTATCGCACCGGGGGTGCGATATGTATATGTGAAAGTATAAGGTTCATTAGAAAAAATAATAATTTTGAAAATTATATTTATTAATTTATTTAAATAATAATAATTTAAATATGTTTCTGCACCGTGTCAGAAAAGGCGCAAGTAGGCGCTTTTTTTTTTCACTGTGTAAGCTCATGTTTAAAGATCTTAATACAACAAATATCTCGACAGCGGTAAACGGCGGTAAAAGGTTGGGTCTCTTTAAAAAAAAAGTTACCCGAAAATTATACCATCTTAAACTATGTTGATGGTTGAACTGGTCCATAGATTTAAAGCTTGCTACGGAGCGAGGTATGCTAGGAGTATATTTGAAGGATAAAGGTAGCAATGAGGTCATCCGACAAAGAACCAAGGTAACCGACGTAGCTCGCAAAATTATCTCGCTGAGGAGGCAATAGGCTGGTCATGTCTGCCGATGGACCGATATCCGATAGAGCAGACGAGTCCTAGAATGGAGACCGCGACTCGGCTACCGTAAGGTAGGACGCCCCCCTGCCAGGTGGACTAACGACCTGAAAAAGGTCGCTGGAGGGGACTGGATGCGGAAGGCGGAGGACCGGGTGTTGTGGCGCGAATTGGGAGAGGCCTATGTCCAGCAGTGGACCAAGATTGGCTAAATGATTGAAACTACATATGTTGGTTAATTGTAATTTATTTACTTATTATATAAAATATTATTTAAGAAACGTTATAAGGAGATTATAAGCATTTCAAAAATATATAATACTTATACATTTATAAAAACTTTCGAGTAATGTGGCGTTGAATTGTAATAATGTATTGTGCCAAAATCACATCATTGAACATGAGTTAGCTTTGATGCCTTTTTATTTATATTATGGTTTGCAAAAAATAATTAAAAAAATATAGAAAAGATAGCTTATTTATAAATAAGTCTTATAAGACTCAATTAATTAATTAGTTTTATTCCATAACAACTACTTTCATGTGAAGGGGATTTGAGGCGGCCTTGTACGGGGCTTTCGCATAGTGCAACGTCGTACTAGTGACCAGGTATATAAATTTCAGCATTCACATTACAAGATCCGCGAGTTTCATAGACTCCCTGAAGGTGCAGACATTCGCCGCCAAACTTAGGGCCTCCGATGGCAACCCCAGGCCCGCATGCTGGCAATGTGCTAAAACGCGGGTATGTTGAGTGCCATGGGAGCTTTTTAAGCCAATGGCAATTAATAGCATACATGAGGCGTCCCAGACACCCCTCCTATACCCTGACAATAAACATATGACCGACAGTACAGACACAAAAGTACCCAAGCCACACCATGACATCATACACACACACACCGCCTTCGCCGGCGAAGACGAGGTCCGGCTTCTCACACGTCGCTCCGGCGTTCTGCTATCGGGGGGCGTCATACATTCCCATTTTCAAAGCCATCCTCCACTTCAACGACGTCCTAAGCCGAGGTCCGGCCTCTTAGAGGCGCCCTTGGGACGGGCGAATCCCCAATCGAGCATTACGGGCTCGAATTAAAATGGCTTGGTCCCATCCGACCACCCACCCCTCCGGTGACGCTGTCAAAGCCATTTGGTCTAACAGCAATAGACAAGTCAAGTCGAAAAATTAGAAGATCAGTGTTCACTTGGACGCACCCTTGGAAATCCATGTGGCTCAAATTCATACGAGTAGTTGCTATTCTATAATAGTGAATCACTTTCGTAGTGTTAATCAAAAAGTAACAAGTTAAATAAAATTACTTCAAGGTGTTTGTGAAGTTTTAGTGTTTGGATTGCAATACGAATGAATTACAAGATCCTAATAGACTCGGCGATCATCGATCGACATATTAATATATATGTATATGTTTGAATTATAGATATGTGTAAATGTTCTTTGGGTTTTATCTTTAATAAATATGTAGTGTGAGAAATGACGACCGTCGTTTGTTTTTGTTTTTATTATACCACAGTTATGATAGAATATCCATAAATCGTTCTATACTGCGTTCCCTAAAGACAGCTTCAGATAATATCTTTTGATCTTCGAAACAAAATAATAAAAAAAAAATACAAGTTAAGCTTAAAATTCGGAGCAGAAAGAAAAGCATAGTTGGTAATAAAATTTCATTTATGGTATTTAAATCCTAACAACATTAAAATCATTTATAATACAAATAATGGTTAAAAGGAAAGGATTTATCTTCTTAACAGCTCCTTTAGATTAAAGACAAATATCAGACCATTGAAATAATTTCCTTACTTATTTATTTTAACATAAGTATTCGTTATTGATAATACATCCCGTTATAACACTGAATTTCAATGGGTAATTACTTATATTTAAACAATTTATGACACATATTCTCAATATTTTTTATATGGGTATTTTGTGAATATAAATTTATTATAATATTTTAAATTTTGAAATGACCATTCTAATATTAGAAGAATTGTAATAATATTAAAGTGATGAAGTTAGTATGCGATTAGTTATAATGAGAAATTCGTTGCTTATAACAGTAGCTAAATTCTTCGTGGATGGAGCTCTTACATATGTAGAAGCTCTGATGCTCCTATCTAATGTATATTTTTAAACACTATTTATATAACTCTTCAGTTGTTATATCCTAAATAGGTGGTTAATTGTATCCAATGAGTTAATAGTTACAAAATTAGTCTAAAAATTAGAAACATTTTGTTTAGTAAACTGTTAGTATTGGATGTTTCCAATAACAATGATAACATTAAGTTCAAAAGATATCATTCAGATTTAAGAATAATTTTATTATTATTTCAACCTAAACGGTTTCAACCATAAACTATGTTAATGAATATATTATCCTCGTTTACTTTTAGTTAGTAAGTTTAGTCTTCAAGCTAAGGCTCAACTTTGAATTTGTTTTACTGATAACTAAATTTAATTTAAATATACTTTAAACAAACTTATAATCCAAAACCCATTTTATATTCATGTCAAATCAAATTAAAGTAGTAGGTGATTCATGCGATGGGTACACCGTCACTGTAAACCATAATGGGCAATGAACTTAAGGAACGTATTATATTGTGGCTCTATGAAAAATTTTTTGCTTAAATAATTTTTTATCTTAAAAGTCCTAAAAAAATTAGCAATATTTAAAAAATCTGAACATATTTCTTTGTCTTAAAAAGAGTAAACATCTAGTTGAAGGTCTAATAGTTTCAGAATTTATTTAAATGTAAAGTTCATTTCAATAGCATTAAGCAATCTTGTAAACAGACGCGATCAGCTGATTTTGACAGAGACATGTCTATGCTCCGAGTGATGTGAGTATTATTCAAGATATTTTAATCTTAATTATAATATTTAAGTATTTATCTAAAAAAATACTTAAATTTATTATTATCTTGTTAAGTATTTATTAGTGAGCTTTTTTAATGACTTTAGAAATGCAGAACGAGTGGTTAACCATAGGAGATTTTTAGTTCCCAAAAGTAATTTAGTGAGAAGGGGTAAGGGACCGAAAAAACGTGCTCTGTCTGCAGGGAGGCAGTTTGTACTCTGAGCATTAGCTAGTGGAATGTAAGCTACTCCTGGATAATGGTCAATACTTGTGTCGTCGCGATGGAAATCATATGTAAAGAGTAATCATATGTAAACTTTTTGTAGCCAGAGTACAAAAATAAATAACACCGTAAACGAACGATCACTAGGTTTTGTGAGAGAAAGGCTATAAAGTCAAACGTCAAGCCTTACTCTATCCTTAAAGCGGATCAGGATTTGACTATAAGGATGGATACGTATGAAAAACAATATAAAATACCAGGGAATATTCGTGCTGTGGCTTCGTGACCAGACATACATATTTCTGTATTCGAGAAATTTGTAAATTTTGAAAGTAACGCTAACGAATTCTCGACGAAAAACTAGTTTATTATATATTAATCATGCACAACACTCACTTTTTAAGGACAAAAAGACGTTGATGAGTAAAAAATGATCGTGTCAGTTTGATAAATGCAATAAATTTTCGTGTTCAAAATAATTTTATAAAATAAATATATATACACAGTTGTTTAATAATGAAAAGTTTGTTAAAAACAGTGGTGGGTTCATTGAGATGCAATTATTATCAGGACTTACATTCAATTATAAATAAAAACGGACCCAGTGAACACAATTACGTTAAATATATTCTTAAGGGATTTGTCAGCTGAGGGGGCGGGGCCATCACGTGATCGCGTGATCGCGATGACGTAGCGAGCGAAAGGGAGCGAGAGGGGGTCAGCGGCGCGGCCCGCTAGGCCGCTCCATTTTCTCTCGGGTGCTCGGATGCGACGGACGTGTCATAGATACTCGTGATTTAGATTTCTTTCGATGCTCGATTGTTTTTTTTTTTTATATTGTTGTAATTTCATTAATAATTAAATAGTTGATACGGCTCGCTGTATTTTCTTTTAAAAAATCGCCAACGCTTCTGGTCTTTAAGATCAGAAGTGGGATACGCTTTAAAAACACGCGCGACTTTGATCGTTCGCCATCCATCTACTTGCATTTAAATTTTATTCGTGTATTTAACAAACCACGTGTTAGTAGTTTTGCTTTAGTGTGTGCCTTGAAGGAAACTACCATCAGTGTTAAATTGTGAATAGTTCAGTGTTATTTAATATATATATTTTTTTTTTGTTTTAACCCATTTCCTGGTAAATTTAAATTGGTTCACATAAATATGTCGAGCCGTGAGCGCACCCCTCGCAAAAATCGCAAAAAATCTCATAGCCGCCGTGATGATAAGCGTAGAGACCGTTACCGTGAATCGCGTAGTGAATCGAGGCGTCGCAACAGGTCTGATAATTTTATAAGTCCACGTAGGCGTTGTGATAGCCCTCATAAGAACCGGGACAGTCCGCGACGTGATCCTTTAAACGAAATACTTGGTCGGTTAAATGCGCTGGAGGAACGGTTGCCTCCAAAAGTTACGCCTACCTCTACCTCTTTACCGTCGCATCCTGGCACTGGAAACCATAGGCCAGCATCAGCTTCAGCGACTGCCGAGGCACCTGTGGGAACATGTGCCACGGATGGAGCTGTGGCTGTTGAGGCATCACGTGAGGCTGACGTTGCGGACAGGATTGTGGGTGCACTTTCATCGCTGATTCAAGTAAGATCGAATCATTACTACATATCTATGTTCGATCCTAGTTTGCATAACTTTGACGTGTGGTGTGCGGAGGTAGAACGGGCGCGCGATTTGAATCATTGGGATGATCAGGAATGTTTAGGGCGTGTTGGCGGTTGCTTACGTGGCGATGCTAAGACATGGCTTAACGAGTGGGTGACCAGTGACCGATCATGGACGAGTTTTAACACCGAATTCCGGCCAATGTGTCCACGCGAAATCGACATGGCCACTGTGTTGTATGACGTCATGAATACTAATTCTAATAAGTTCGCCACGTACGCAGAGTATGCACGAAGGTCTTTGTTGCGACTAAACATTGTCAGGGGTCTTTCGGATGAGCTGAAAACTGCTATAGTAATCCGTGGTATTTCCGATCCTCACGTCAAAGCCGCAACTACTAATGCCAAGCTACATTCAATGAATCTGGTAGAATTTCTCTCGGTTTATGTTAAGCCAAGGAATGCACCCACCGCTACCAACAATCCTGTTCGCACGTCAGATATAACTAACCCTGACCCACGGAAACGTAAAATCCCTGGGCAGTATGATCGATTGGTTTGTTTCACATGTGGTAATGTAGGCCATAAACAGATTCTTTGCTCAAAGAGGTTAAAGAATTCTGAAAATGATTCCGATAATTCCCAATCAAAATTTGACTTTACTAACCCTAATCCGCAAGCGTCAAATTCAAATTCTAAGCCCGTGAAGACTTGTACGTTCTGTAAAAAGAACGGGCATTCCATTGATACTTGTTTTCTTAAACAACGCGTAGATTCTAAGATAAATGAAAAAAATCCGTCTAGTAATGTAAATTTTTGCTCAGAGTCTCCTCCGGACATAACAATGTGATGCCAGCAGTAATTCAAAACGTGCCAGTTGACGTTTTAGTTGATTCCGGTTCAGATATTTCTCTTATATCCGATTCCGTTTTAAAGCACTTCAGTTTAAATAAAATTCCTACCTACCGTCGTATGCGAGGTATTGGAAGTCAGGACATAGAATCCACTTCTTATGTTAGTACGATAGTAGAATTTCCCGAGCTATCCTTAGAGGTGGATTTGTATGTTGTTTCCCCAGTGTATTCAAGCCCCAATTTTAATAGGTACCGATGTTTTAAATTGTAATGGGGTCACATATATTAGAACTAATGATTCGCAACGTTTAATTAGAATTCCGTATAACAATAATGTTTGGACTGTGGATTCAGCCCTAATAAAAACACCTTTAGTTGGTGATGAAAAAGAACTTTTATTAGACTTACTAAAGGAATTTGCTGATACTTTCACTACTGGGACCTCTACGGTTAATACGGGTAGTATGGAGATAAAACTTAACAGTGACATCCCAGTAAACTATCGACCTTATAAACTATCTGCAGATGAAAAATGCCGCGTTCGTGAAATAGTTAATGACTTAATGAGTAAAGGTATCATTCGCGAATCTCAGTCCGATTACGCGAGTCCTATCATCCTTGTTAAGAAAAAGGATGGGACTGATAGAATGTGCGTCGATTACCGGGCTCTAAACGCTATCACCATCAAAGAACGATTCCCATTACCATTAATAGACGACCATATTGATAAATTGGGCAGTTTCAACTATTTTACTAGCCTAGATATGGCAACTGGTTTTCATCAGCTGCCCATGAGGGATGATGATTCTATCAGCAAAACGGCTTTCGTAACGCCTGAAGGGCATTACGAATATTTAAAAATGCCATACGGACTCGCTAATGCTCCTATAGTTTACCAACGAATCATCTCCAAAACCTTGAAACATCTGATGGATGCCGGTAAAGTGCTCACTTACATAGATGATGTGTTGATCATGTCCAATTCTGTCAGTGAGGGTCTGGAAACCTTACGTGAAGTTCTAAAAACATTAGCTGTTGCGGGATTTTCTGTCAACCTAAAAAAATGTACGTTTTTGGATACTGAACTTGAATACTTGGGTAGACTTATTGGTTATGGTCAGGTAAGGCCGAGTCCAAGCAAGACTGAGGCTCTAATTAGGTCTCCAAAACCATGTAACGTAAGAGAAGTTCGTCAGTTTTTGGGGTTGGCCGGTTACTTTCGTAGGTACATTGCAGGATATGCCGCTAAGACTGCTTGTATTGCCAAGCTTCTCAGAAAAGGCGAGCCTTTCGTGTGGGGCCCTGAACAAGATGTCGCACGAAATTACATTATTGACCGACTGACGGATGAACCCGTTTTGGCGATCTTTGACCCTAGTCTTCCCACTGAACTCCATACCGACGCTAGCGCGATTGGTTATGGTGCAATTTTAATGCAGGAGCATGAGGGTAAGCGGAGGCGAGTTATCGGCTACTTTAGTAAATCCACCCAGGGCGCTGAGTCACGCTACCATAGCTATGAACTCGAAACTTTGGCAATTGTTCGCGCATTACAACATTTTCGACACTACCTGATCGGCATAAAATTCAAAATTGTCACAGATTGCAATTCTTTAAAACTGACTGAGCGTAAGAGAGATCTATTGCCGCGTGTGGCATGTTGGTGGATTTATATGCAGGACTTCCAATTCACGCTAGAATATAGAAAAGGTTGCCTTATGCAACATGCAGATTTTCTGAGCCGACAACCCGCCACTGTTCTTCAAATTCAAAATCCGCGAAATTGGGCAAGGATTGCTCAGACTGCTGAGTCTGAAACTCAAGGCTTGATGCAAAGGCTGAGAGAAGGACAATTAGATTCCACGAGATTTCTTATTAAGAATGATTTATTGTACTACAATTTCATCTTCTTTGCTTTATCCCTAAGTGACATAGACTTAGTTTGTTAAGAGTATTCCACGATGATCACGATCATATTGGAATAGATAAAACAACAGAACTTGTATTGCGTCATTTTTGGTTCCCTGGTTTAAGAGCTTTTATAAAGAAATATGTTGGCCATTGTATTGTATGCTTGTCACATAAGAAAGTACCTCGAGCTCCCAGTCAACCCATAGAGTCTTGGACAAAGCCAGAAATACCATTTTCAGTGGTTCATACAGACGTTCTTGGTCCCCTGATTGAGTCTAATGGGTTCCGATATGTACTAATAGTGATAGATTCGTTTTCTAAGAGTACTGCCTATTGTATGCTTTGTATAGACAAGATACCGCCGAATTGAAGCGTGTATTTTCTAATGCTGTCTCATTATTTGGAACCCCATCAACCATCGCCTGTGAACGCAGTAGGATGTTTGAAAGCACGTCATTTCAAGATTGGGCCACCGAACTAGGTTGTGATATACACTTCATCACGCCGGGAATGCACCGCGAAAACGGACAGGTTGAGCGGTACTGTCGGACAGTTCTCAATATGCTGCGGATAGAGCTTCTGACAGGTGTTGAAGGAGCAACTCCGGTTTTAAGATCTCTCGTACGTGACGTCGCCCTGAATAACTCGCATTCCAACCGTGAAGCCTTGTTAACGCTGAGGAGACAGAGAGTTTCCGAATTGATTCCTGAAAACCAACGGCAGCAAGACGCCTATGTTAACGAACGACGGCGACAGCTGCGTACATTTCCTCTTGGCAGTTTGGTCTTCGTCAGTAAGGGTTCTCAAAGCACTGGGAAGCTGGACTCCGGTATGCGCGGCCCTTACAAGGTTGTGCAGGCGCTGCCGCATGATCGATACGAACTGGAATTATTGGCCGGTTCGTATGGAAAGAAGACTCAAACCGCCGCAGAACACATGGTTCAGTGGCGCGGCGAGTGGACACCGGAGACCTGTGAAGCATTCTTCAATAGTGGTGAGCCATTTCAGCAGCCCCGACATTGTGGCATTCGTACCCCGACATTGTGGTACTCCTAGCCCCGACATTGTGGCTTCCTCGTACCCCGACATTGTGGTACCCGCAGCCCCGACATTGTGGCTACCTCGTACCCCGACATTGTGGTACTCGCAGCCCCGACATTGTGGCTACCTCGTACCCCGACATTGTGGTACTCGCAGCCCCGACATTGTGGCTACCTCGTACCCCGACATTGTGGTACTCGCAACTCCGACATTGTGGCTACCTCGTACCCCAACATTATGGTACTCGCTGCTTCGACATTATGGCAGTCCGCTTTTTATAGCTTCGACATTCAGCTATGCTTTTGCTTATTAGTTGCCTTCTGCAATTCCAATACTGTTTGACAATCATTTTATTGTTTTAAGTAATGACTGAAGTTTAGAACTATTTTATTGGTCGTACGATTTATAAATTGCTACCTGTCTTAACGTGATCGCTTGAGAAAAGCTCTTGTGATAATGCTACAACAGGGAACTAGCGGACATTTCCTTAAGTTTTGTTACGTTCTAGGTGATGCTCCAACCGATGCGGATCAGGCACATAGCGATTATCCCGTGGAGGATCCACCAGGCGAAGATCGAGACAGCTGTCAAGCTGACGAGGACGTTCAGCTGTCAGGAACGGCCGTCTTAAGGGATTTGTCAGCTGAGGGGGCGGGCCATCACGTGATCGCGTGATCGCGATGACGTAGCGAGCGAAAGGGAGCGAGAGGGGGTCAGCGGCGCGGCCCGCTAGGCCGCTCCATTTTCTCTCGGGTGCTCGGATGCGACGGACGTGTCATAGATACTCGTGATTTAGATTTCTTTCGAGGCTCGATTGTTTTTTTTTTATATTGTTGTAATTTCATTAATAATTAAATAGTTGATACGGCTCGCTGTATTTTCTTTTAAAAAATCGCCAACGCTTCTGGTCTTTAAGAATATAATAATGATATTGATTTAATGGCATCTATTTGGTTCTTTTAGAATATACAGTATTATTTACAGCGTTTTGTAAATAACATGTAGATGACTAAAGATAATTAAGTAAATGGATATTCAAACATATGAAAAAAAAATGAAATCTTTTGAGCAATGATCAATCAATCATGTCTATTTTAAAATGTGAAATAAAATATTAAGACTCAAATTTGACAGCCACAAAAAAATAAATATAATTTTTTTTCGAATTATCAAAATTCGAAAAGTAAAAAAGTTAAGTAATAAAAAAAAATATTAAAAATTAAAAGCATTTTTTTCATCCACGTATTCATATTTTTATAAATGATAAATATTATATACAAACATTTGTTCTATTTTTTATTGGAATTATTTAAATTCAAAAACTGAAGAAATTATAACTAAATAAAATAATTACATTAGTTCTGATCAATCATTTGAGTATCACTATAGTATTCACTTTTTGAATGTGATTCCAGTAGATAAAATTTGAGTTCAAAACGTGAATTTTTTTCGATTTACAGACTTATAGTTTTTGTAAGGCATACCCTACGGAAATATTTATATTGTTTTTTTTTATTAAAATTATTACAATTTAAAAAGTGAAAGAACATAATAAAATAAAATAAAAACAAAAACTAAATTAGCTTTAATCAGATGTTTAAATCTACAACTATTTAACTTTTCAATTTATTTTTTAGAAAATAGAAGTAAAAATAAAACTAGCTTCAATTAAATATTTAAATCAACACTTATTTTTAATTTTTAAATTGTTTTTTAGAAAATAGAAGTAAAAACAAAACTAGCTACAATTAGATATTTGAATCTACACTTATTTTAACTGTTTAAATTATTTTATTAAAAAAAAGAAGTAAAAATAAAACTAGCTTTGATTTAGAGATAATGAAATCAACACTTATTTTAACATTTTCAAATGTTTTGTAGTAAATAGAATTTTTAGTATTTAAATATTCCATGAATTTTCAAAATTCATTCACTATAATCATACTCATACAGTTTATGCAGTTTCCTCTTTGATTCTACCATGTTCCAGCTTCTTTTGCTTTTACACCTGCCCCTGCTACCTTTTCTATATTTATTTAGTTTTTCTCACCTTAGCAAGTTTCAATCTGTTTCAAATTATTAAGTTTCAACTTAGTTTTTTTTCCTTCCCAAGAATTATCAGATGCAAAAGTTTGTTGAGAATATCGAATTGAACACTCTTTCAGTACGCTCTTTACTCGTACCGTTAGCTCCTTCAACTTGCTTAACAACTCTAACCTGCGTAAATCTTCTTCTACCTGGCAATTTCCCAGCTTAAGCCAGGGTCTGCCTTACACGTTGTGAATAGTTTTGGCTAATTGTTTTTACGACGGGCCGCCTGCCTGACATCAACCCTCCTTGGGAATGCATTGATCACTGATGTCTAAATAATCTTAGAAAGTACATATGACTCGGAAGAATCACTTTGGTACTTGCCTGGTTTCGAACCCGCGCCCTCATGCATGAGAGGCGGACCTTTTAACCACTAGGCCACCACTGACTCGAACCTGCGTAAATATTGATTTCTTATCAATGAATGTGTTATGAATCAATATAAAAATCTTTCGTTTTCTTTCACTTTTCAACTTATTACATATTGTCAAAAGCCGAATTAATCACTAATATATCAGCTTACTTTAAACGAAAAAATAAATAATTCAATTATATATATGTATTTACTTACAAACTCTCGATGATAATCCTTTGATATCGACTCAACTTATATAGTTTTTCCATCATGTTTCACTAAAAAGTAAACTTTTTATATTAGAAAATATACTGAAACTAAGAAATTATAAATATTCTTCCAATTCCATCTATATTGCCACTTATTTATTTAAAAATTATAATGCATAACTAGTGAGGCATGCTTATTTACATGGAAGTTAGGTTAAAATTATTTAAGAGACGAAACTTCTTAGCATTCAATGGATTCACCTTGCGGGTGCCGGGTCCATTGCGTTGCAGGGAGAGGAGCTTCAACGGTGCTTGGGACTTGCGACCCAAGTGTAGGTTTAAGGGGTCCCTATCTAACGCGCGTTAAACGCTCACCTCCACTGTCCAAGCTCCTCTCTCTACCTAACCAAATTTGAAAAGAACCTACTAGGGTTGCCTTCGATGTACGTTCCAAGAATGTATTAATGTGAGTTCTGAACAGGCCCAAGTCTTTTAGTAGGTTGTAGAGATATTTCGCTGTTATACCTCTCGCTCCCACTTCTACCGCGTACAAATCCACGACGAACCTATTTCGAGTGAGTTCGTTAGTGAGCTCGTAATATTTGTTGACCTTGATGGTATGGTCTTTAGGGATGTTGGTTTCCCAAGGAACCGTAAGCTCTATCATCACAATGCGCTTTAAAATTCGCGAATATAAAAATATATCCGGTCTGGAGGCCGACGCACAAATATCCTCGGGGATTCTGTATTGTTTTTCATACGTGTCCATCATGATAGTCCAATCCGAAGCCGCTTTAAGGACGGAGTAAGGCTTGACGCTTGATTTTGCAGCCCTAGCGCCTTCTCTCACAAAACCTACTAATCGCTCGTTTGTGGTTATTTTCCTTAGCGCTCTGGCTACCGAGAGACTAACCGCTTCACATATGATTTCTAGAACCCTATCGTGACGACGCGAGTACTGGCCGCTGTCCAGGAGTACCTTACATCCCACCAGCAAATGCTTAGCAGTTCCGACTGCCTTTCCACAGATATAGCAAGTTTTTTCGGTACCTTTACCTCATCTTACTAAATTACTCTGATCTGGGAGAGTCATCTGGAAAGCATTGAGATAGGATTTTAGCAATGCTGGCGACCAATCATGCATTAAGGTGCGCCATTTTGGTGCTAATGGGATGCAAAAATCTCCTATGTCTAACCAATCGTTCTGCATTTCTAAACTCATTGCATGGATCTTATATTTATCATTCTCGTCTTGCCGAATAAAAGACTTCAATTTATCCGTATCTTGGACTTTCCTACTTGATCCTAACCCTACTCTGTTACTTTGTGCTCCATAAACTGCTTATGGAATTGAAGTCGTGACTCTAGCTCGGGGCCATCTTTGTCTTTTGGGAGCGATGTAACGACGTCATCATGGGATTTCCCCAGGATATATATCTTGGAAACTCTTAGGTGTTTATAGAGCTCCAATGGCCTTTTTAGACTGAGCCCAAAACTATTGCGACTCTTAAATAAAGCCGATGTATCAGCCATTAAAGCGAGCCCGAGCCACAACTTCAACAACTTTATGACGCCTGCATCTAACTTTGACAAAAGGGTTTTATTAAAATCATAAACAAGAAAAGGCCAATTCAAACGTGAAGTTAAGTAATTATCGTAGATTCAAGCTTTTTTGACGTTACTGATCTTTTGGCTATTTACCTTAATGGGATCGTTTAAATCTTCTATTCCTTCTAAAGATAGAGTACAACCTATATTATCAATCTTACGACCGAGAAATTTAAATGGTGCACTTTCCTTAACCGTAGAAACGCATTGACCGCCTATCGATAGTCCCGGATCGTTTGAGGTGTATCTTGTGTTCCGCCTACCAAGACACAGACAATGACATTTATTTGCTTTTGTCCTCAATCCATCCGAAAAATCACAGGATTTATCCACTTCATCCAATAGTACTTGACAGTGTTTGGGGTTACGTGTCAGTATTGCGAGATCGTCGGCGAAGGCTAAAATGGATTCCGTGTATTTATTATTAAACTTGAACCGATAACCCCATTTTTTCTCGTTGCAGATTAATTTGTCTACTAAGATATTAAAGACAATATTAAATTTAATTGGAGATAGGCAACAACCTTGAAATAGTCCTACATTGTAACTCAAACTTTTTGAAGGGCCTTCTTTAGTTATTATAGAAAACCTTAATTTTGAGTAATATGACGCGATCATATCATTAACTTGGGGTGGAAAGTTGTACCACCTTAGCGCGAAAAGCATTAAGTCATGTTGTATCGACCCGAACGCGTTCTCTAAATCTATCCAACAAACCGTAATTTGCCGCTCGCTTTTCCTAGCATCTTTTAAACTTTCCGACAGCAAAGTGTTGTGTTCTAGGCATCCAGAAATCCCGGGTAAAAACCCTTTCTGGTGATATGGCCTAAAATACTTGTTGCTGAGCATGAATCGCGTCATTCTCGTTTGTAGCACCGAGAAAAAGATCTTCTACATGGTATTTGTTAAGGCTATCGGTATAGTATCTTTTGGATCAGTAACTCGATCTTTTTTGGGAATGAGGACAAAAATTGCTTTCCCTTAGCACTCCGGGATTTGCTTCCTTGACCAGATTTTACCGTATATACTTACGAGGTGTTTACAAACCGATGGACATTTTTTAAATACTATATACGGGATACCATCGGGTCCCGGTGCAGATTTAGACGATTTCTTCTTTATCTGACTACTTATTTCCTCTAGCGTTGGTGGAATGCCTTTGAAATCGATATGAGGAATTTCCGGTTTTTGTTCGTATGGATCCGTATAGAGTTTTACACTTTTAGGCACTTCGTATGTGCTCTTAAAATGGTCGTAAATTTGATTGTTGGTCAAGAGAAGCTGTC
>JAAAKD020135562.1:0-11056 GCA_010014825.2 Danaus melanippus | reverse complement strand
AGCCCTGTCAGAAGACATTAGCTACACCGAATGCTATGGGGCGCAATACCAAGGAAAAGCGGAAATTGAAAAATGGTTTCGTCAGTGGAATCATCATGTGGAAAACAAAGTGAAGTCATGGTTTGTGGATAAGTCTTATGTAGATAAGGAAACTGGTTTTTTCACATGGACTTTCCACTATGTCTATAAAGGTGAAGAAAATATTTTTGATGGCATTTCTCTGGTCATATTTTCCGGAAATAAAATTTGTGAAATTCAAGAATTTGAACAAAAACATGAAAAATTTCGGCCGTTTTTGAAATGAAATGAGGTAAATATGGTTGAGAAATTTGATTTATTGAAGCATTTTGGAGTCTATGGTGTGGCAATTGACAATGAGAAATTACTTGTCATTGAAAAAAATTCAGGTCCCTATCAAAATCGCTATGATTTACCTGGCGGTTCGCAAGAAGTTGGTGAATCAATGGTTGACACATTAGAGCGAGAAGTTCTTGAAGAAACAGGCTTTACGGTTCTTGCAAGTACTAATAATCGCCTGTATTCGGCTTGGATTTATGAAAATGACCGTCGAGTCGTCAGTCATCACATTTTCAACCTTTTTGATGTAAAATTAAATAGTGTAGCCAAAAAATTACCACAATTTGTTGCTGACGGAAAAAATGACTCTGACAGAGCAGTCTGGAAGTCGATTAAAAACTTGTCAGTAGAAAATTCATCTCCACTTGTCCTAAAAGTAATTGCCGAAATCAATAATTATCCCCATGTGGACAAAGCCGAAATTTACAGAGATTGGAAGGTCAACTATGGAAGCAAAAATTATCCCAAGCCTTTGGTTTGATAACAATGCCAAAGAAGCAATGAACTATTATGTATCTGTATTTCCAAATTCAAAAATCAAAAACATCGAATATTATCCTGATGAAAAGCTAGATGAGCATTTTGTAGGCATGTCTGGAAAAGTATTAAATGGTGAATTTAGTCTGAATGGCCTTGACTTTATCTGCCTTGATGGCGGTCCAATTTTCAAATTTAATGAAGCAGTTAGTTTTACTGTAACTTGTAAAAATCAAGCCGAAATTGATGATTATTGGTCAAAACTTTCTCATGTTAAAGAAGCCGAACAGTGCGGTTGGTGCAAAGATAAATTTGGTATTTCTTGGCAAATTATTCCAGAAAATCTTGGACAATTGATGGCAAAAGGCGATAAAGCTGTTCAAGTGTTAATGAAACAAAAGAAAATTATTATCGAGGAGTTTGAAAACTTATGACAAAAACAAAAATTATCTTTATGGGGACACCACAATTTGCTGCGACTGTTTTAAAAGGTTTGATTGATTCTAATCAATATGAAATTCTAGCAGTAGTGACTCAACCAGACCGTAAGGTTGGTCGGAAACAGGAATTAAGAATGACACCAGTTAAAGAACTTGCTTTAACGGTTAACTTGCCTGTTCTTCAACCAGAAAAACTTTCTGGCTCAGTAGAAATGACTCAAATCATGACACTCCTTGAATCAGGAGAAGTTGGAATTGTGACTGCCGCCTTTGGACAATTTTTGCCAGGTAAATTATTAGATGTTGCTCAATTTGCAGTCAATACTCATGCTTCTTTACTACCAAAATATCGCGGTGGGGCACCTATTCATTATGCTATTATGAATGGCGAAAAAGAAGCTGGTGTAACCATCATGGAAATGATTCGTAAAATGGATGCCGGTGACATGATTGCTCAAGATTCCACTCCAATTCTTGAGGAGGATAATGTCGGAACCATGTTTGAAAAATTGGCACTTGTTGGACGCGATTTGCTACTTGAAACATTGCCAAAATATCTAACTGGTCAATTAAACCCCCAAACTCAAAACGAAGATGAAGTGACTTTTAGTCCTAATATTTCGCCAGAAGAAGAAAAAATCGACTGGAATCAATCTGCACGTGAAATTTTCAATAAAGTTCGTGGAATGAATCCATTCCCAGTTGCACATACCACATGGAATGGTGAACGTTTCAAAATTTATGAAACAAAAGTTGCTGATGATTCTGTCAGTAACTTACAAGCTGGTGAAATTGTGGAAAAAACGAAGAAATCATTAAAAGTTGCCACAGGCGAGGGGCTTCTTGAACTTCTTTTTGTTCAACCAGCAGGTAAACCTAAGATGGATATCGTTAGCTTTCTTAACGGTCTAGGTCAAAAAATACAAGTTGGGGATAAGTTTGGCGAATAAATTTATTCACAATAATAAATAAAAAGTTCTATCGTTAAAATTGATAGAACTTTTTATTCGCTAATTTTTATCAAATGATTAAGGTGTAATAAAAAGAAAGCAAATTACTTTAAAAGTTTCCTGAAGTTTGATATATTAAAAATGTACAGGAACTGTACTAGAAAGAGGTATTTATGATTTGGTCATTAATTGTTGGAGCTATCATTGGTGTAATTGCAGGAGCAATTACAAATAAAGGCAAATCAATGGGATGGATTGCTAATATTTTAGCGGGTCTTGTTGGTTCTGCTGTAGGACAAGCACTTTTAGGCTCTTGGGGCCCAAGTTTAGCTGGTATGGCACTTATCCCTTCTATTGTCGGTGCTGTTATCGTTGTTGCTGTTGTTTCATTCTTCTTAGGTAGAGCTAACAACTAGGTAAAGCAACAAAAGAGAGGAGGTATCGTGTCAAAAGGAAAAAAATTTATATTTATTTTGGCTGATTTATTCTTTCTCACCATTCTTATCCCCATACTATGGGATTACTTTAATTATATGAATTTTCGTTGGGAGCTTATGCCCTCATCAGAAATTCCTTACATTGGGAATCATCTTTCCCAATATATATTTATCAGCTCTTCAATTTTAGGAGCATTATTGTTAATTTGTTTGCTGATTCTTATTTTTTATCCAAAAACTTATCAGGAAGTTCTACTAGATGATAAAACAGGACATCTAACTTTAAAAGTTTCAGCAATCGAAGGATTGGTCAGAGAAACTGTTAGTAACAACGGTTATATCAGAAATCCCAAAATCAATGTAACTTTATATCAAGCCAAAATAAAAATTGATGTTAAAGGAGAAATTATTCCCAGAGTTGAGATTGTCGAAAAAGCAAAAGAAATTGAGCAAGAAATTAAAGAAAGTATCCAAAATTTCTTTGGTATAAATTACGACTTAAAATTAAAAATAAAAGTCAGCTCACTTGCTGAAAATAAAAATTCGACAAGTCGACGTGTAGAATAAGGAGGTGGAAATGAATCTTTTAGAAAGATATCGCTATCCGATAATTGGAGGAATAGTAGGCTTAATTATAGCTATTTGTATCTTCACAATTGGATTTTGGAAAATGATTCTTCTCTTCTTGCTTATTGGCTTAGGAATTTTTGTTGGCCTTTATCTTCAACGTACGGGAATCATTGAACAACTATTAAAGAAAAAATGAGAAAATAATAGGAGGAAATTATGGTACAAGAAAATACAAAAACTGAAGTAACTGAAGTTAAAGGTAGCTTGACTTACGAAGATAAAGTGATTCAAAAAATTGTTGGACTTGCCCTTGAATCTGTCAATGGACTATTGTCTGTCGATGGAGGATTTTTCTCAAATTTGACAGGGAAACTAGTAAATACAGATGATGTTACAGCAGGAGTTGGCGTAGAAGTTGGTAAAAAACAAGTTGCTGTGGACCTAAAAGTAGTCACAGAATACAAGAAGAATGTTCCTGATATTTATCAAAAAATTAAGGAAGTCATTCGTAAAGAAGTTTCTGATATGACTGATTTAGAAGTTGTTGAAGTTAATGTAACAGTTGTTGATATTAAAACAAAAGAACAACAAAAAGAAGATGAAAAAAGTTTACAAGATCGTGTGGTTGGCGCAGCTCAAACAACAGGGAAATTTACATCTGATCAAGTAGATAAAGTAAAAGAAAAAGTTGATGATATGGGTGACGACTCTCGTGTAAAATAAGAATCAATTTAACAAAAAACTGACAATTTTGTCAGTTTTTTTTGTTACTTTCAAGAAAGTTTTGCTTTAAATAGAAAACGGTTAAGTAGTATATTTAGTACAAATGAATCATGGAAAGAGAGCAACTTTAAAAAATTTAAGGACAATCATCTGACAAAAGTCATTGACAGTCATTGACTACTAAAGGTATAATAGCTCTATGACAAAAAATGCAAGACAAACCGCACTCGATATTTTGAATGATATTTTTGGTAATGATGCGTACGCCAATATCTCATTAGATCGAAATTTGCGAGATTCTGAACTATCCACAGTTGATAAAGCTTTTGTGACTGCCCTTGTATATGGGGTGGTTTCTAAAAAAGTTTTATTAGAGTGGTACATTGCCCCTTTCTTGAAAAAAGAACCAAAACCTTGGGCAAAAATCCTTCTATTACTTACAGTTTATCAAATCTTATTTATGGATAAGGTTCCAACTTCGGCAGCAGTAGATGAAGCAGTAAAAATTGCTAAACGACATGACGGACAAGCGACAGCTAATTTTATTAACGCTGTGTTACGTAATTTCATGCGTTCTGAACGTCAAAATGAAGAACCGAAGGACTGGGAAACAAAATATTCAATGCCCAAACTTTTATTGGACAAAATGGTCCGTCAATTTGGTGGAAAAAGAACAGGAGAAATTCTAGAAAGTCTTGAAAAGCCAAGCCATGTTAGCCTACGTAAAATTGACCCCACTGTTGAATTGGCGGGAACACGTCCATCTCTACTGACAGAAACAGCTTTAATTGCTGACAGCGGAAATTTTTCAATGACAGATGAATTTCAATCTGGAAAAATTACAATTCAAGACGAAACAAGTCAATTAGTTGCTCCTCAACTTGATTTAGAAGGAACAGAAGAAATTCTTGACGCTTGTGCAGCTCCTGGTGGTAAAAGTACTCATATGGCTCATTATCTAACAAGTGGCCATATCACAGCACTAGACCTATATGAGCATAAACTTGATTTAATTAATCAAAATGCGCAACGTCAACATGTTGCAGATAAAATAACTACTCGAAAAGCAGATGCAACAATGATTTTTGAAGAATTTGGTCCAGAGAAATTTGACCTAATTCTTGTGGACGCTCCCTGTTCAGGTATTGGCTTAATTCGACGCAAACCAGATATTCGCTATAGAAAAGAAAGTTCGGATTTTGTTGATTTACAAAAAATTCAGTTAGAAATTCTAAACAGCGCCTCGAAAAGCCTGAAAAAAAGTGGTATAATGGTATACAGTACTTGTACAATTTTTGATGAAGAGAACTTTGATGTTGTTCGTCAATTTCTGAAAAATCATCCTAATTTTGAACAAGTTGAAATTTCTAGTGATAAGTCAGAGATGATTAAAGAGGGGTGTATTTTCATCACTCCAGAAATGTATCATACAGACGGCTTTTTCATCGCGAAATTTAAGAAAATAGGCGAATAATTGCTGACAAATATTTTTTTTAATTCTGTTAGTAATTTTTAGACCTAAAATAAAACTTTATTCTTGTTAAGGAGAAAAAGTGGAATACAGTATTTTATCAGATATCGGTTCAAAACGTAGTACTAATCAAGACTATGCCGGTACTTATGTTAATCGTGCAGGTTATCAGCTTTTCTTATTGGCTGATGGCATGGGCGGACACAAAGCAGGTAATGTCGCAAGTAAACTTACCGTAGAAGATCTCGGCAAACTGTGGTCAGAGACATTTTTTGATGCGGGAACACCAGAAGCAACTCTTGAGATTTGGCTTAAAAATCAAATACGTAATGAAAACGAGAATATTGCCAGTCTTGGAAAACTTGACGAGTACCAAGGAATGGGAACAACCCTTGAAGCTTTGGTCATTAAAGCAGGAATACTTGTTTCTGCCCATGTTGGGGATAGCCGCACATATTTAATGCGAGATGGTGAATTAAATAAAATAACCACAGACCATTCTTTAGTTCAAGAACTTGTAGATGCAGGCCAAATTACTGAAGAAGAAGCTGAGGTTCATCCAAACAAAAACATCATCACTCGTTCACTTGGACAAACTAATGAAGTTCAGGCTGATATTCAAGTTTTAGAACTTCAAGTTGGAGACGTCATTTTAATGAACTCAGATGGCTTGACTAATATGGTTTCAACGGCTGAAATTATGGAAATTTTGGAACGAGAAGACTTAACTTTAGACAATAAATCTGAGGCATTAGTTCGTTTAGCCAATGAACATGGAGGTTTGGATAATATTACCGTCGTTTTGATTAAGTATGATGAAACGTCAGAAAACGAGACACCAACGCAGGAGGTTAGTTGATGATTCAAATCGGTAAAATCTTTGCCGATCGTTATCGGATTATCAAAGAAATCGGACGGGGCGGGATGGCGAACGTTTATCAAGGAGAGGATACTTTTCTTGGCGATCGCTTAGTTGCAATAAAAGTCCTACGTTCAAATTTTGAAAATGATGACATCGCAATTGCTCGCTTTCAGCGAGAAGCTTTTGCAATGGCAGAGCTTTCACATCCAAATATCGTAGGTATTTCTGACGTCGGTGAGTTTGAAAGTCAACAATACATTGTCATGGAATTTGTTGACGGAATGACTCTTAAACAATATATTAATCAAAATGCTCCTTTAGCAAATGATGAAGCGATTGAAATCATTACTGAAATTTTGTCAGCAATGGATATGGCTCATTCACACGGTATTATTCATCGGGACTTAAAACCTCAAAATGTTTTGGTTTCCAGTAGTGGAACTGTAAAAGTAACAGATTTTGGGATTGCTAAAGCACTTTCTGAAACTTCACTAACCCAAACAAACACAATGTTTGGTTCAGTTCATTATTTATCACCTGAACAAGCGCGTGGTTCAAATGCGACTGTACAGTCAGATATTTATGCGATTGGAATCATTTTATTTGAACTTTTAACTGGTCAAATTCCATTTGATGGGGATTCTGCAGTTGCTATTGCCCTAAAACATTTCCAAGAGAGTATTCCAAGCATCATTAACCTCAACCCAGAAGTCCCACAAGCTTTGGAAAATGTTGTCATTAAAGCCACAGCAAAAGATATTAAAAATCGCTATACTGATGTGGAAGAAATGATGACTGATGTCGCAACTTCAACAAGTCTTGACCGCCGTGGGGAAGAAAAATTAGTTTTTAATAAGGACCATGATGAAACTAAAATCATGCCTGCTAATTTAATCAATCCTTATGATACTAAGCCTCTGATTGATAAAAAAGAAGAAGAGGATTCGCCAACAGGTGAAAAATCTGCGAGCTTAGAAAAAGGAAATAAAACTAAAAAATCTAAAAAAGGTTTGATTATTGGCCTTATTATTCTCCTTTTAGTTATTGGTGGAGGTGCTTTAGCTTGGGTTGCTTCAACACCAAGTAATGTTAAAGTACCAAATGTGACAAATTCTACACTTAGTCAAGCTGAAAGTAAAATTAAAGCCGCAAAACTTAAAGTAGGGACGGTTCATAAGCAGCAAAGTTCAACAATTGATGAAGGGAAAGTCATAAAGACTTACCCAGACAAAGGAACAACCGTAAGATCCAATAGTTCTGTTGATATTTATGTTTCTACAGGAAATAAAAATATCATTAAAATGAAGGATTTTGTTGGTGAAAAAATTGATGAAGCCATGGCCACTCTACTTAAAGATTATGGAATAGATGAAAGTAAAGTCACTCAAACTTCTGTTCCTAGTGATTCTTATCCAGCAGGTACGATTATTAAACAAACACCTAAAAAAGGTTCTAGTTTTGATATCACCGGAAGTGAAAAGATTACTTTTGAAGTTTCAAGTGGAAAACAAGTTAAAGTTCCTGATTATAAACCCGATGGGCAATATATGACTTATTCACAATATCAAGCTGCCTTGAAATCCGCAGGATTTACTAATATTACATTAGATCCTCAAGCAACAACAAGTCAACAAGCTGATGGTTATGTTTACTCAGTATATCCAAATGTAGGAACATCTGTCGATCCAAATCAAGAAATTGTAGTAACTTATAGCGTTTATACTGCTCCAAGTTCAAGTTCAACGACCTCTGAATCGACAACAACGTCCGAAACTTCTTCAAGTACCTCAAGCTCTACTACGACAACTCAGTCATCAGAGAATACTAATCCTAGTAGCAGTAGTAGTGCCAAAGAATCTTCAACAACAACTTCAAATAGTTAAGAAAATTAAACTAGGAATCATGTATTCCTAGTTTTTTGATAAACGAGTTAACTTGCAAGAGACTTGTAAAATTAGGCAAAAAAGTGTATCATGGTAGAGTAGTTTTTTACAACCCATTCTTGGTTTCATGCTTGCCAAGCTGTCACTCGGACTGGGCAATACAAATAAAGGAGAAAAACTCATGGCAATTTCAAAAGAAAAAAAACAAGAAATCATCGCTCAATACGCTCTTAAAGAAGGCGATACTGGTTCACCAGAAGTACAAATCGCTGTATTGACTTGGGAAATCAACCACCTTAACGACCATATTAAATCTCATAAAAAAGACCACGCAACTCAACGTGGTTTGATGAAAAAAATCGGTCACCGTCGTAACCTTCTTGGATATCTTCGTGAAAAAGACGTTCAACGTTACCGTGAACTTATCGCTTCATTGGGACTTCGTCGTTAATAAAAAATGCCATATGGCATTTTTTATTTTATAAATTAAAAACTAAAAGGAGCATTATCCTTCTAGTTTTTTTCTTTTCAAAGATTTTTTTCTTTTTCGATAGTAGCACTAATAGCATCAATGACTGTTCCAATAAAATGATTTTGTTCCAAGCTGACTACGCCAGCAACAGTAGTTCCACCAGGACTTGATACTTTATCAACTAATGACCAAGGATTTTCACCACTTTGGAGAATCATTTCAGCTGAAGCGCGAACCGTTTCGGCAACAATTGCTGTGGCTTGATCTTTAGGAATACCATGTAATACACCAGCACGTGCCATGGCATCAATGAACATATAAATAAAGGCAGGGCTTGAACCGGCAATTGCTGCAAATGTTGAAAAATCTTTTTCAGAAATTTCATGGACAGAACCAGTTGATTTAAAAATTTCTTGAACTGTAGCATAAGCAGAATCATCAACAAATTCATTTTTGACAATGGCTGATGTTGATTGACCAATTTGTGCATTTATATTTGGCATCACTCGGATGATCGGTTGATTTTCTGAATCAGCCAGATGTTTCAAATCTGATAAAGTGAGTCCCGCAGCAATTGAGATTAATGTTTTGTCTTTAGTTAAATGATTGATTAATTTACTTAAAACAGAAGGAAGTACTTGAGGTTTAACTGATAGAATGATAAAATCGGATTCTTGAACAAGTTCTTCGTGATTAATTGCGGCCGTAACATTAAGAGTTTCCGCCTGATTCTGAGTCTTTGATAAATTATGACCAGAAATAATAATTTTGAATTTATTTTTGTCAAGTCCAGAAATGATTGCTGTTGCCATTTTTCCGACTCCAATAAAACCTATTGTTTTCATAAATAAAATCCCTTCTTTTCTTTTCGTCCATTTTATCATAAAAAGTAAAAATAAATCACTTTAGTAGCATCGTAAAATAAATCAACTATTTTGGAAAAGGATAGAATAAGCATTTGGAATCCACAAGTACTAAGAAAATTTGCATTAAAAAGATAACGAAAATGCACTTTGATTATGGTATAATTAGGTAAACATTTTATTTTATTTGTAATAATAAAGGAGAAATCTATGAATAAATTCGCAATTGTCCTGGCGGCTGGTAAAGGAACACGTATGAAGTCTGCTCTTCCTAAAGTGTTACATCAAGTGGCTGGGAAATCAATGCTTGCTCATGTCCTCAGTAGTGTTTCTGGAGTAGAAACTACTAAGAATGTAGTGATTGTTGGGCATGAAGCAGATCGCGTGATTGCAACCTTGCCTAAAGGGACTCAATTTGTGAAACAAGTTGAGCAATTGGGAACGGGTCATGCCGTTCGAATTGCTGCGGATTTATTGGCAAATGAAGATGGGGCAACTCTCGTAATTGCTGGTGATACACCACTAATTACTGGACAAACTTTAGAAGCACTTTTTGATTATCACTTTGCACAAAATGCAACAGCAACTATCTTGACAGCCATTGCACCAAATCCAACAGGATATGGACGAATTATTCGTGATGAAAATGGCTCAGTAGAAAAGATTGTTGAGCAAAAAGATGCGAATGATTTTGAAAAATCAATTACCGAAATTAATACTGGGACTTACATTTTTGATAATAAGTCACTTTTCAAAGCATTAAATGAAATCACAACTGATAATGCCCAAGGAGAATATTATTTGACAGATGTCATTGAAATTTTCAAAAAAGCTGATCAAACGGTAGCGGCTCATATTCTTGATGATTTTGACGAAAGTTTGGGTGTTAATGACCGTGTTGCCCTTTCACAAGCTGAGTTGACGATGCGCAAACGAATCAATCATCAACATATGGTGAATGGTGTAACCCTTATCGATCCTGCGACAACTTATATTGACAGTGAGGTTACGATTGGTGAAGAAACTGAGATTGAAGCAAATGTAACAATAAAAGGAAATACCTTTATTGGTAAAAATGTTTTGATTACAAATGGTAGCCGAATTGAAAATTCAGAAATTCATTCAAACTGTGAGATTCGTAATTCAACGGTTGAAGAAAGCAGAATGAGTGTTGGAAGTAATGTAGGGCCTTATGCTCACTTGCGTCCCGGAACTGTTTTGAGCGAAGAAGTTCATGTTGGAAACTTTGTCGAAATTAAAGGTTCAACGCTTGGTAAAGGTACAAAAGCTGGTCACTTGACTTATATTGGAAATGCAACGGTTGGTGAGAAAGTGAACTTTGGTGCTGGAACAATTACAGCAAACTTTGATGGTAAAAATAAATTCAATACTGAAATTGATGACTTTGCCTTTATTGGTTCGAATTCAACAATTATTGCTCCATTGCATATCGGTAAAAATGCCTTAACAGCAGCAGGTTCTGTTGTAACTGAGGATGTACCAGATGAAGCAGTAGAAATTGGACGTGGAAAACAAGTGAATAAACTTGGA
>JAAAKD020135125.1:0-24217 GCA_010014825.2 Danaus melanippus | reverse complement strand
TTAATTTGCTTACAAATACTAATATATAATAATGATAACCTCGGAATAATAGAATTTTTACCTAATTGCGTTCTATATGGTCGCGTATGGAAGAAATTACTGGGACTACGAGAATTATTGCGTGGGATGTTTATATAAAATCTTGCTAGGAGTTCTGAAAAGTCTATCTCATTATTGAATAAATTAAATAAAAATTTCATTGCTAAGAGTTTTCGTCTATTTTCCAGGCTATGGATGTTGAAATATCATCATGCATCTTTCATTATAGGTACTCAGGTTTATTCTAAGCCTATATGACAATTGACGATGAAACTTTTTTTGTACTCTTTCTATTCTGTTTATATGAATTTTTGTAAATGGAGACCAGATTCAACAACAATAGTCTAATCTGCTACGAACGAAACAATTAAATAGAGTTAATACGGTTGTAGAACGATTGAAGTCTTTGGAGCATCTAAGAATAAAGCCGAGGGATCTGTTCGCTAAATCAAGAGCTTTGTCTATATGCTCCTTAAAATTTAATTTAGTATCTAATATAATCCCTAAGTCGCGAATATCTTTAACTTCATTCAGTTCCTCACCATATACAACATGTAACATAATTAACGCACACCCTGAAAGTAGTTTGTTCAGAATCGGAATCTGGATCGATTTTGATAGTTTTTTATGTAGGTCATTTTTTTTCTCAAATTTAGATAGAACTAAGTAAATTACAGTCACCTTACACACAGTTACCTAAACACTCTTCATAGAAACGAAAATGGATCGTAAGTCAAGGTATTAAGATTTTTTAAATGAAATATTTAAGTAATCATCATTCAATTAAATTATTACTTTCTCTTTCTTTCTTCGGCTTAATAACATTATAATAGAGCGAGACGGCAGGCTAATCCCGATGTTCCCGCCGATTAGTGCAATAACTAAACATCGAAGTCAACAAAATGTGTTTTCGGTAAATCAGTCACGCCGCGTCCACCTTATTGATAAGAGGTCAAGTGTAAAGTGCTAATAAAATATTAATCGCGCATTTCGCTATGTCGATTCGGTACACTAACATTCAATACACGGAAATGGTGAGAACTTTGGCACGGTGTAATGATAATATGTCACTAGCGTGTAGAACATTTAACGCGAGATACGATACTAGCGTAGACCGTCGGACTATGTTATCAGCAACACAACGGCTTCGAGACAATATGCGTACACACACTCGTCTTCAAAACGAAATTATTGATTATTTCGACGAAAATCCGCATAGTAGTACCCGGGAAGTAGCACCACGCTTTAGCTGTAGTCATATGCACATATGGCGCACGCTTCGTGGTGATGGCGAGCATCCATTCCACCTCAGGCGATGCCAGGAATTGACGCCAAGTGACTACTTACCACGCTTAGAGTTCAGTGGCCTCCTAGATCAGCTGATTTGACGCCACTCGACTTTTTTGGTGGGGGCGAATAAAATCGCTAGTTTATAAAACAGAGACAACAAGTGCAGAGGAACTAAAAAATAAGATAATAACCGCCTTTGTAAAAGTGAAAAGTGACACTGCAGTATTATCTAAAATAAAACCACAATTGCGAAAGCGGTCATTAAAGTGCATTGAACAAGGCGGTGGACATTTTGAAAATGTTTTAAAACGACAACGCCGTGCGAGTGCAAATTAAACTGTAAGTTTGTTTATGAGCTTTAAATTATTGTAAATATTTTGTTTCACACCATTTAAACACGCCGACTTTGTTTAACTTTGTCGTAGGTATTGTGGTGTCTAATCAAATCACGCGTTATCAGCTGTTTAGTAATTCTTATTTACAAATTTAATTTAACTTATCAGTAATTATAAAATATTGGCTTCACATTAAAAAAAATTCAATGTCGACAATCTAAAGCCTGAAAAGTGTGATGGAAAGAAGAATCATAAATCATAATGTAGTTATTTCGTGTACCTATTATTACCTACTACTTATTATTGTCGGACGGCACTCGGAGAGAGGGGCGCCGCGCAGGCGCCGCGAGTACATTGTGTCTGTCTGTGTGTGTGTGCGCAGCTGACTGTTGGTGAATAGCTGACCATATTTTTTCCATGAAATGGGGATAACTAATTTCACAAATACACAATGCTAACGCACATATAAAAAATAATTGGTGTATGCATTGCGTTTATATTACTATATACTTATTGGGGTATTTGAGGTTGTGCGTTAATTATGTTACACGTTGTATATAATATTTTGAAGGTATAATGTTATTTTTACGGGTAAACTTTATATGATGACATTTGTTGATATTCAAAACCATTTTATTTTTATCACACCATTCGACTAATTTTAATATCTATAGATTCTTGTAGCAATACTATATCTGAGTCATTGGTAATTATTTTAGTTAGTTTTAAATCATCAGCAAATAAACTCGCATAAGAATTTTTAAATACAGTTACAATATCATTGATAAATATATTAAAAAATAGTGGGCCAAGGTTAGATCCCTGTGGTACACCTGAAGAGGCTATAAATGGTGTTGATTGATGACCACAGATAGCTACTTTGGATAATCTACCAGTTAGATATGTTTTGCACCATTCAAGTAGATGATCAGAAATTCCATATGACTTCAATTTACGTAAAAGGATGCTGTGATTAACTTTGTCGAAGGCTTTAGAAAAGTCTGTATATATGGCATCAACCTGTAGACCTTTATCAATACAATCAGCCAGACTGGAAACATGCAGTGATAGATTAGTTACCGTAGAGCGTTTACTTATGAAACCATGCTGGTTGACGTTAATATAATTTTTGATATGGTTGTATAAATGCGAATAGACGAGTGATTCAAAAACTTTGGCCATGGACGAAATAATTGAAATGGGGCGATAATTTATAATTAGCTCTTGTTTACCAGATTTAAAGATAGGAACAATTCGTGTCTCTTTCCAAATATCTGGGAATTCACCAGTTTCTAAGGATCTATTGTAAATTAACGACAACGGCCATGATATAGCCACTGCACATTGAACTAAAAATATTGGTGGAATATTATCAGGGCCCGGTCCTTTGGACTTATCAAGTCTTTTTAACTTTTCATAAACTTCCTCACGCGAAAATACAAAATTATTAATTTGATCGGATGAGTGAGCTATGTTAAAATTAAAAGACTGAGATACATTATCGTCGACAGTGTACACCGAGGAAAAATGATTCGCAAATAATTCACAGATGGTTTCCGCTTGTGTAGCCTTATTATCGTTGAGCAACATCACAGGAGGGTAAGAGTTTGAATTTTTTCGAGTGTTTTTGAGGTGGGTCCAGAAATATTTCGGATTTTTTCCAATTTCATTTTCGATCTCATTGATATATTTATTATAGCAGTATAAAATTAATTTTTTACTATCTTTGCGTAAATATTGAAATTCTAATATGTCTAAAGGATTGCGGTATTTTTTAATTTTAATATGGCATTTGTGCTTTAATTTTAGCAGAGAAATTAACTGGGGTGAAAACCAGGCCGGATAGTTTCGATGTTTAAGGCTCTTCATCGGTACAAATTTACGAATAATATCACGTATAATGGAATAAAATTTATTTACCATTTCATTAATATTGTAATTGCAGTCTGAAAATAACTCTAGCCATTGAATTTTGTTGAGCTCACAAATTATTGATTGATAATCGGCCTTGAAAAAATTGTATTTGTTTTTAAATGCATTTTTAAATTTCACTGATTTAGACACAGGTACTAATATTTCAAGTGGTGGATGGAATTTGTCAATTTTCTTAATCGGGTTATTACATTTATTGACTATTATTTCATTGTTACAAAGAGTTAAATCTAAAATTCTGTTTTTAAAATTATGTATTAAGTTAAATTGTTTTAAATTATTAAGCGATATAAAATCAATGAGAGAACTTTTCAGAACGCAATTGTTGTAATTAGAAGCAATTGCGCCTACTGTACCCACAGAAGGAGACCAAATTATGTCACTGAGATTGAAGTCGCCAACAATTAAAGTGTCGTTACTATTCATGGCCATTATATTATTAGTGTTTTTAATAAAATTTTCTAGTATTGTAGTGCTGATTGGAGGGGGCAAATAAACTACGCAAAAATGCAGAGACTTTGCAGTATTTATGTTTATAGTTACCCACAAATCCTCGCAGTTGCTTTCCCAGTCAGTTTCACGACGTGAGGGAAGTTTTTTAGAAACGGCCATAAGAACGCCTCCACCAGTCCTTTTATGATTAAATAGTGAAGAAGAATATCGGTCACGTCTGTAAACAAGATATCTGTCGTCTATAATTTCTAAATCAAAAATGTCATCATTAAGCCAAGTCTCAGTTAAAAATATAATATCAAAATCATTGTTTAGAATTTGCTGACGTATTTCGTTCGTGCTAGATCTTAATCCTCTTACATTCTGATAGTAACAATTAATTGAATCGAATTGTGAATCAAATCATTACAAAAAGACATGCAAATAATAATAAATAATTAATAATGATCAAAATAAGTAATTGTAAATAATGACTAGATATAAAATTTAATCTAAGTTATTTAAACTATCCAGATTTCTAATAAACTTATATTCCGAGGTTTCATTCTTTCGCATAAAGACTTGTCCCCGTTTAACCCAAACAAATCTGTAATGAAGTGCCTTCGCTTTAAGTCGAATTCTAGAACAACTGAATTTTACTAAGATAGATCTTGGTCTTGTGCTAGTTTTTTCTATTTTAGCGATACGGGTGCAGAGATGGATATCAGATTCATTTAAGTTAAATTTAATTACGTTTGAAATCTGTTTAACCATGGTGATCAAGTTTTCATTCCTGTGCTCAGGAAGACACTGAATTTCTAAGTTGCTTGCCCGGGATTGTTGCTCGATTTGAGAAAGTCTTGCATTAAGAAAATTTAGATCAGTGCGCAAGATTTTATTGTCCGCTTCTAGCTGATTAATAAATTTAATTTTATTTTGCATTTCAGTCTTAATGTTTTCATGTTGCTGTTCCATAAAGGAAATTGAGGTGGTTACTTCGGCTAGTTGCTCGGATAATTCCTTTAATTTAAATTCGAATTGAGAAATAATACTTGATTTAAAAACGTCAAGTAGATTCATGAGCTCCTCTCTGACGACCTTGCGAACTTCAGCCAATGTCAGATCATTTGAATCATTTTCTGGAGTAATAGATGACTTCTGTTTACTCCGAATAGTTACGTTCATATTTGCTTCCTGTTTGTTTATATTGGAAAGAACTCGTACCGGTGTATTTAAGTTATCTTTTCCCGCTTGAGGACGGTTGCATGCAGAGCAGAACCACGATAATTTAAATTCTTTGGAAAGGTCCGAGTACTCCGTTTTGCTCGAAATGACACAAGCGGAGTGATATTCCTTGTTACAACGATTTGCAAATTAACAATTTCACTTGATGTTTGTGAACTGTTACAACACTCAAACCTAATCTTGCCTGTTGGTACTTTATTTGAGTCACCTATTTAATCGAGTATCTGTTATGAGATTTGTTATTTGTTTAAAATGTGTATTTTGCAGTTCAGACACTATTCTGGTTGATATTTCTAATCAAATAGTTTTCAATTGAAACAAATGATGAAAAAACATAAATTATGATGACTGTTTCGACGGGACGCGAACCCAGGACTTCGCGAACCCAGGACTTGTCGCATCTGTGTCTTGAAGTCGATTCTTAACACCGTTTGACCAATGCCAACTTAATATATTATTCGAAAATTGTGATGACACTATTCAATGTAATGAATTTGTACAAAGTTAAAGAAATCTTGACTTTCTGATTAAATACAGTCACTTCACTTTATTTTACATGTACCGACTTTTTAAACGATTCACTTAAATTGTTTATTTAGTCAGAGAAATAGTACATAATTCGACTTGAAAACTATTTAGATATACATTTAGAAATCACTTATAAGTTTTTTTTTTTTTTTTTATAGTTTGTTGTATCACCAACTTGGTTAAAACATGAACAAGTCGTTGAATACGTACTATATGAATTGACTAAAAACACAGTTTCACTGAATATTCTTCGTGTATAACACTAGAGCTTGATAATTAGATGGTACTTAACACATAGATTACTGATTTGCACTATTTTAACTAAATTTTTAATTTTAAACAAGATTTATTCACGGAGTGTATGTGTATGTCAACCTATTGTGACATACGTCAATTAAACACTGCGGTCGGTTGCTAACTACTTTATTGTACCATCTGGTATTAATACCCTACAATGGTTTATCTATCATACACTACACATCTCCCTCCTATAAAAAGCTGTTACAATATTTTTTTATGTATATATTAACTTAATAAATAAAAAATAAGCTGTTACACATTACAAATATGGTAAACAAAATGTAAAAAGACACATGTATTCGTAATTTTACCTCCACCCAAAAAAAAAAAAAAATACAAATATAGACTGAATTCTCCGAACAATTAATGTTCTTTTATATATATAATAGATGTACGTATTTAAAGCTACATTAGTTCCTTGGTTTTTTTTTATACAATAATTTTACTTATATGTATGTAAATAGGCTTTTTATGTAATTATACCTAAGATTTTTATTTTCCAATTGAAAACTTAATCTGTATATTTTTATTTACTATTTCTTTGATTCTAATACTTTTTTACGACCTTCTCTAATCAAAGCCCGTTTTGCCCTCCTATCTATACACTCTGTCAATGAGTCTGGTACAGAATGCTGTGATCCTGCTACTTGTCTTTTGTCCTGTATTGGAGAAGATGGAGTCGTCGTGGGTTCACAAACTGAGGGCTTCACAACTTTTGTACTACGTTCCTGAGTAGGTGTTTCATCTGCATCCTCATTATCTGAAAGCGATTCTCGAAAATTATCTCTTCGTTTTCTAGGTCTCGTATTAACAAAATCATCATTCGCCTGCTCCTCACCAATTTCTGTATCTGCTTCCTTTCCAGTTTCCCAAGAAAAACGGCTATTTCTCTTCGGTAAAATTTGATCCGTGTGTCTACGACAAATATGACCATCATTTGTGTCAATTTTGTACGATACTGGAAATGTTTGCTCAATTATTTTTCCTTCGACCCACTTATTACTGCTTGTTGAATAACCCCTTGTTAGAACTTTATCCCCAATTTTAAGATCCCTAACCAATCCCCCTGAATTCTCTATTTGTTTACCCTGTACCTCTTCTACAATCCTGGATGTACTCGGTCGCATGGCATCTAGCCTATTCCGCAAGCGACGTCCTAGTAAGGCTACAGCAGGTGCCACGCCGGTAGTGGCATGTGGGCAATTTCTATACTGGAATAAAAATCTACATAAACTAGTATGTATGTCTTCGCCTTCTGTTACTGCTTTTTTAATGGTCTTCTTTATAATTTTTACAGAATTCTCTGCAGCTCCATTTCCTTGCGGTCTGTAAGGCGACGACTAACATGTTTTATTATATTATTTTCACAAAAATCTAAAAATTCTTTGCTTTGAAATGGTGGCCCGTTGTCCGTAACAAGTTTTTCCGGTAACCCAAATTTAGAAAACAAATTTCTAAAAAATTTTATTGTATGAAAAGCCGACGTACTTCTTATTTCTTCAGCTTCTAACCATTTACTATAAGCATCCACTACTATGATATAATATTTACCATATAACTGAGCAAAATCCGCATGAAGTCGTTTCCAGGGCGCCGTAGGGAACTCCCAAGGATGTAACGTGGTTCTCGGGGGAAGGTCACGCACGCCTTGACATGCGTTGCAATTTAACCCCACACTTTCAATGTCCTTATCTAAGGTAGGCCAATATACATAATTCCTCGCAATTGACTTCATTTTTACCACTCCTAAATGTCCTTCATGAATTTCCAATAAAACCTGCTTTCGTAATGTCTTTGGAATTACTAATCTATACTTATACAATATACAACCATGATCAATATAAAGTTCAGAACGTCTGACATAAAAGGGTTTTTCATCTTCTTTACATTTATCCGGCCATTCAAACATAACATAACCGTAAATTCTACACAATAAATTATCTTTTTGTGTTTCTGAGGCAATATCTTTATAACTAACCGGTAAAGTTTCATTTAAAAAAAATAAATAGTGTTGCTCGGGCGCAACTTCCCCGACACTCCTCTCGCCCTGCAGCGGCAACCGAGATAATGCGTCCGCGTTTCCATTACGTATTGATTTAACGTACTCAATATTAAAATCATATGCAGCCAGTTTAGCCGCCCACCGTTGTAAGCGACTCGCTGCCGTTTGTGGTATACCTCCCTTGGGTCCGAAAATGTATACCAAAGGCTTATGATCCGTTTTTAACGTGAACTTTCTGCCAAAAAGATATTGATGGTGTTTCTGCACTCCATTCATTATTGCAAGGGCTTCTTTGTCTAACTGGCTATAATTTTTCTCCGCATCTGTAAGTGTACGGGACGCGCAACTGATCGGCCGCTCTGAGCCGTCGGGGAACGCGTGTGCGAGAACCGTTCCTATTCCGTACGCACTACTGTCTACCGATAACTGTAACGGTATTGAGGAGTCGTAATGACATAGCACCTTATCACTAGCTAAAATATTTTTAATGTTCTTAAATGCATTCTCGCATGAAATAGTCCAGTTCCATATTTGATTTTTCTTTAAAAGTGTATATAAAGGATGGAGTAACGAGCTTAAATTAGGAACAAATTTGCCATAGTAATTAATTAGTCCTAAAAAAACTTTCAATTGGGTTGCATTTACTGGTTTGGGGGCATTTATAATAGCCTCCACTTTTGCCTTATCCGGATGTAGACCATGCTGATTAATAATAAACCCTAAGTAAGACACACTGTTTTGTAAGAATTTACACTTATTTATTTTTACAGTAAGGCCCATTTCCGCTAATCTTTCGATTACAGCTCTCAGATTATTTTTGTGTGTTTGTCTATCTGTTCCCGTTACACAAATATCGTCTAAAAAAACGACCGTATTTGGCAAGCCTTTAAGCGTCTCCTCCATAATTTTTTGAAATTTTTGAGGCACGCATCTCAGACCGTAAGGCGTTCTTTTAAAAGCGAAAGTACCTATGTGCGTTGAAATCGTAGTACAAGCTTGCAAATCAGGGTGGAGGGGAACTTGCATATACGCAGTTGTAAGGTCAATTTTAGAAAATTCTTTACCGCCGCTCAAAGTTGCAAACAATTAATCGATACGAGGCAACAGATAATGATCTAATTTTAATTTTGGATTAATAGTAGACTTATAGTCCCCACATATACGAATATCTCCGGATGACTTAATAACAGGAACAATCGGCGTCCCAAAGTCGGAATGTTCTACCGGGTAAATAGAACCTTCCATTTCTAATCGTTTTAATTCCCTTTCCACCGCGCTTCGCAATGCTAATGGTACTGGCCGCGCGCGAACGAAAACCGGTTTGTTATCTGTGAGCTGTAAACGAATATGTTTTTTACATTCACCAAGCCTATTTGTGAAAACAGAGGGATAATCACGCTTTAACTCGCTAATGAACCGATTCCGATAATCATCTTCATTTAGTTGAATATTATGAATACATAATTCATTGATATTAAATTTCTGAATCCAACTTCTGCCCAATAAAGGACGACCACCATTTTTTATAATATATAATTGCAAATTTTCGTGATAAATATCGTTAATTGACGCGTTTACTGTAATAAATCCGATCGGTTCAATTCGCGAGCCTGAATATGAACATAACTTAATATCATCTTTAAAAATAAAATATTCAGAAAACATCGACTTATAACAAACTTCACTTATCGCCGAAATTTTACTACCCGTATCTAATTCGCATCTTAGAAATTTTTCACCTATTTTAACATTAACAAAATAAGGCTTATCTCCACTAGAATATGCCCTAATGTTGAACATTTCAGTTTCAGAGTCCTCATTTATAAAATTCTGCCTTTTTCCGATAGATTTATTACTGACCACTTTACTGCACATCACTTTTAAATGACCTTTCACTTGGCATAGATCACAATTATAATTCTTAAAACGACACTTATCTGCTCGGTGTGGTTTGCCACACCTCCAGCAATGCGCCACGTGCGCGTAGCCCGGCTTGCCCGGGGCCAGCCTACGCACCGCGTGCAGGCTCTCGCCGCCCGCTTCGCCACCGCATCCGCCGGATCCTCCTGCGCCACTTTCGCCTCTCATGCTGCCGAAGCCACCGGAACATGCGCCGATCATACTACTACGGCCACTCGCTCTTTCCACATGCTTCTCCGCAGCCTCCAAGCCCAGAGCTAGCTCCACCGCCTTCTTATACGTCAATTTGTTGTCCGATAGTAAACGAGATTTTATTTCTGCGCTCGATAATCCCGTGACAAATTGCTCACATAAATTTTCTTCTAAAGTTTGACCAAAATTGCAAGGTGATGATAAATGTTTTAGTTGTTGTAAAAAATCCGCTGCAGATTCCCCCACTTTTTGCTTCCGTTCCCGAAATAATTCTCGCTCCGCATATATCGAGCGTTGAGGTTCTAAATGATTTTTTACAATCTCAACCAATTCGGTGAAATTTTTATTTTCAGGTTTAGCCGGTGCACATAAATCACACATAAGATTATACGTGCGGTCACCCACCAAGGTCACCAACGTGGCGACTTTATGAGTGTCTTTAATATCATTAAGAAAGATAAACTGTTACACTCGACGCACATATATTGACCACTGTCCCGAAAATAAATCAAAAGGTTTTACTTTCCCGAATGGCATTTTTTTTAACACTAAATTAACCTTTACACGTGAGAAAACTAATTCGCCTCGTCGCCAGTGTGACATACGTCAATTAAACACTGCGGTCGGTTGCTAACTGCTTTATTGTACCATCTGGTGTTAATACCCTACAATGGTTTATATATCATACACTACACTATCATCAAAGAGGCTTCGGAATTAACTATAATGATGGATACGTATGAGAAATAATACAAATCCCGGTAATATTTGTGCACCACATTATTACACATTTAACCCCGCATCTACACGGTGAATCCATTGAATGCTGAGGGGTTTCGTCTCTGATGTATGCCTCGATGTTAGGTTAGCAAGACCAACACGTTTCTCAAGTCGTTCAAGAAATCTTCCCGGTGTTCGATAGGCTGAGTCATCAGTTACCATATGTTTTCTTTATGACAAAGGTCGCAACGAGCGGTCGGTCTACCTGATAGAGGTAATTACCGTCACCCAATGACTTCCGCAAAATAGTTTTGCAGATGCGTTGCCACCCTTGATTGGGGAAGAAGGAGACGAAAGGATGGGAAGAAGGAAAGAGTAATAGGCTTTTTCACTCATCGGTAAAAATGCAGCCGTGTAAGATTTCTTCACGCCGGTCTTCTATGAGAGGGTGGTACTTCCCCGGTCGAGCCAGCTCACGTTCGAGCTGTAGTAATTTGACCACTGCTAGACTCTATTACCTTCCAAAATGTTCTCATACCTATCACGTTAGTAAATATTATTTATGTTATTGATTATATATCAAAGAAAAAAACACAGTTCATGACGAATTCACAGGTGTAGAAAAGCACATTCTGACGGGCCACTGTAAAAACATTTTAGTTTTGCATTAATAATATTAATTTAACTTCGACATCAGTTTAAATATGCAGCATTTAACTTTGTTAAACTATTGTTGCTGAAACAATTTCTTGTTCACGAAACTCTACTCGATATTAGAAAAGTTGTTGACGAAATGAAATATTAGAAATTTAATTATTTCTGGCATCAGGTAACTTTTCCTTGGATTTTGTAATATAAAAACTTTTGAGTGACTGCTCTATTTTATAACTACAAAAACGATATTAAACAAGGAATAAAGAGAAATATACCATTGACAGACGAAAATGGAAAATATTGTGACGAAAATTGGACTTATATTTTCAAATTATAAGTTTGGAATCGTCAATCCGCCTTGAAGCAGAATGATGATTAATGCTTCAACCCTCTCCGTGTGAGAAGAACCCTATGCTCATCCGTAGCACCAATAGGTTGATGATGATTAATTAACAATTTTTTACATCTGTTGATTTTATTGAAGATTTACTTTTTCTGTAGTTTCATTCTTAAATTTGAAATATAACCTCTACAACCTACTAAAAAACTTGGTCCTGTCTAGAACTCAAATTAATACATTCTTGGAACGTACTTCGAAGAAAGCCCTAGTAGGTTTTTTTCAAATTTGGTTCGGTAGAGAGAGGAGTTTGGACAGTGGAGGTGAGCGTTTAACGTGCGTTAGGTAGGGGCCCCTTAAACCCACATCTGGGTAGCAAGTCCCAGACACTGTTGAAGCTCCTCTCCCTGCAACACTATTGACCCGGCATCCGCACGGGGAATCCATGAAATGCTAAGAGGTTTCGTCTATATTGATTTATTTTAAGGCTTAGCACGTTACGTAGAGATTAAATATATTTTATTGTATTAATGTAGATCATATGTAGAAATGTTTTCAAAAATGTTAATAATTACAATATCACAGTAGTCGCTGCACAAGAAAGATTACTGCTGAGAAGTTGCGCCACAAAGAATACGTAGCCGCTAACGATTTCAAAGTTTATCATTCAGAGCTATTTCTTCGACATAGTTAATATATGTATATATCGGCGCAATCAGCTTTAATGATGGATGCAACATGAAAATATCTTGAGGATGTCTTCAATTATTATTAAAACTCATTGGTACTCATAATTATTATTAAAAGTAAAATGAAATGAAAGGCTGTCTAAAAGGAGAATAGAACTATGTTTGAATTTGATTATAAATATGACGTCTGGACGCATGAGACCAGAGAGAGAGTGCGTGCCATTGAAAAATGTGATTATGAAGAACCTTCGAGAAATACAGGAACATTTACAAGAATTGAAGTTTTATTTTAAAATATCATGGAAAGTACTGAAAGAAGTGACATTAGTAACGTCAGCGAGGCTGGCGTCTCTCTCTGTAAAAACAACGAATGTGTAATAAATCCGATATATATATTGTCTTAATTTTTTCGTGCCATTAACTAATTTTAAAAGGAGGTCTTCAATAATTTTATTGTAATCGCATCGTCATACGCACGAACATCGAAGGCAGCCCTAGTAGGTTTTTTCAAATTTGGGTAAGTAGAGAGAGGAGCTTGGACTTGGATAGGGCCCCCTTAAGCCTACACCTGGCACTTAGTCTCAGGCACTGTTGAAGCTCCTCTCCCTGCAACTCGATGGACCCGGCACCCGCACGGTGAATCCGTTGGATGCTAAGAGGTTTCGTCTCTCTATATATATCTATATATAAAATACGTATTCAACAAGGCAGGCAGTTATTTTATCATGTCATCTTAACAAAATATTGTTAGTTTTTTGTTTTATTTTCAAACATTTTATCACTGCTGTTTAAAATGTATACTACAGCAATTTGCCTTTAAAATCTGATGTTTATAGGTTGATGTATTTTGCATTTTTAAATTTGAAATCATAAATAAAATTTAATAAAGAAGTAAAAAATAGGCGTTTTAACAAAATATATTTGGTAAATTGTATGTCATATTTTAACTCAATATTGAAATTCTTAAATGTCAAAAATAATCCACACCTTCAAGGTTCATTTATATAAATTAGAATAATATTGTCGCGTAATAAAATTGACATTAGAATTTACTGATAAATTATTATATGTTTCGTAATTCAGGTGGTGTACAAGGTGGCGATCAAAAAACAAACCACACGGAAAAAGTACCTTAGTTCAAGTTTCCCACAAAATCTTGACACAAACAGTTTCATGTTTTAGTATTGAAAAACAAGTAAGTTTTATAAAAGACGTCAAAAATGAAAGTATTAAAATAATTATTAACATACGATGGATGCGGACGTTGTATATAATAAGAAACAAGACAAAGCAGGTTAGTGATAACAAATTTTTATTACAAGGTTTATTAACAGACATGTAAACAATTATCATATAATTATTCACCTTCTTTTAATTTTCTAATAAATTTAGGACAGTTGCATAGTATAAATTAAGTGATTATAAAATTGTTCCTAATTACTTCGAACATGTCCACATTATGGCAACCACGGGACATAAGTCAAATTTGTTCCGAAACGCAATCAAACTTAACGCAATGTTCTCCTGCCGGGTTTATGTATCTTGCACTACTCGTTCGTCTTTTCGGTGGTGTGAATTATACTGTTAATGAGGATACTGAATGGTCAAGGTCAAGGTCAAATATCAGATTGGACGAGATATCACAAAGTATTCAAAACGACTCATTGCCGCCACTTCATAATGTACAATACCCACATAACTACGATAAGGAAAATAAATTTGGTAGTGGAAAATGTAAAGATGAGGCAAAAGAAACCCGTGAATATGATTTCATTATTATTGGGGCTGGATCAGCTGGCTGCGTGTTAGCAAACAGATTATCAGAAGAAGAACAATGGCGGGTAAAAATTTAATTCTAAATTAAATTTAAGAAAAATACTGAGTAAAGTAAGCTCTATTTAGATAATGTTATCCTTTATAATTTTTCGAGATTAACGGTTCTTCTCACTTTATACATGTGAATAACTATAAATAGTAAAAGAAATTAGAAGATTATAAACGCGATAGTCTTTGCGTGTCTAGTGTTTACTTTCGAGATACTTCATTCTAGCAGTCATTAGAACTTATAGTATAATTTGCTTTATTGTTACACAAATATTTCTAAATTTTGACAACACAATCATTTGTTGATCAAATATAAATGGTATCAAGTATGTTAACCAAGTTTTAGTGTTTTCAAGTAACAAGCACGTAAAACACGCCTTTATAAATATAAAACTTTTACAATATGAATAGAATGACGAGTTTAAAAAAAACCTATTTGCAATTTCTGTTGAAAGATACTCTTGATAGAAGCTGGATCTGAGGAACCAGATATAACAATGGTACCATCATTATTTAAAGCATTAAAAGGATCTTCATTGGATTGGAACTATAGCACACAACCGGAAGAAATGAGTTGCAGATCTATGAAAGGACATATGTGTGATTTTGCTCGGTAAAAATATTAACATTTCCATAAACATATTAATTATTGTCATTTAAATCAAGTCTAAAACATAAACATAAAAATTACTTTGATAACAGTGGCAAAACTATGGGAGGTTCGAGCGCTGTAAATGCCCTTGTATATATGAGAGGTAATAGACGTGATTATGACCATTGGGAGGAAATAGGCAACTATGGATGGGGTTATGATAAGGTACTTATGTTCATGACTGAGATTCTTATGTTTTTAAAGAAAAGAAATATAATTACGTTTTGTTTCAGCTCTTGCCCTACTTTAAAAAATCTGAAAATAATAAAGGGGTTGAAGCATTTGATACGTATCATCACGGAACTGGTGGACCTATCTCTGTAGAGAGATATCCTTATTACGATATTAATAATTTTATGCTTCTCGAATCTTTTAAAGAATCTGATCTCTCAGTAACAGATTTAACTGCAGAAAATAATATTGGTGTCAATATAGCTCTATCAACTTCTAAAGATGGAAGAAGAGTATCAGAAAATGTGGCTTACATCAAACCTATTCGTGATATAAGAAAGAATCTTGATATTATAACCAATGCTTTTGTGACCAAATTAATTATAGATCACGAAACAAAAACAGTTTTAGGTGTTACGTATGAGAAAGATGGAAAATCTTACAATGTTTTTGCTAAAAAAGAGGTAATATCTAGTGGTGGAACTGTTAATTCCCCAAAATTATTGATGTTATCTGGTATTGGGTCTAGAGAGCATTTAGAGAGTTTGAACATATCTGTTGTTGCCGACTTATCTGTCGGTCATAATTTACAAGACCACGCTACTACAAACGGTTTTGTTATTTCTTTGTCAAATAAAACTGCCACCAACGTTAGTTCTGAACAATTATTAGAAGAGGTGCAACGATACCATGACCAGGAACTGAAAAAGGATGGACTATTGGCAACAACAAATGTTGCTGGTTTTGTTGCGTTTATAAAAACTAAGTACTCTCTTGAAAATGCACCAGATATACAATTTATTTTTGAAGGTATTCCTAATATTGCAGAGTTTTATTCAGATCCGCAGGCTTATTTAATGAGTGACAGTTTTACTGCTGCTTTTTATGATGGATTTTCTTGTAAACCTCTTTTATTAAAACCACGCAGTAGAGGTATTATTTTGCTTAATAATAACGATCCTGTTTATGGGAATCCCTTAATTTATCAGCGTTTCTTTACTGCTAAGGAAGATATAGATGTTCTAATAGAGGCTTTTAAGTTTGCTGTAAGATTAGAAGAAACTGAAGTATTTAAAAATAATGGAGCGCGTTTTGTTAGAGTTCCTATAAAAAACTGTGAAAGTCATGAATGGGGATCCAAAGATTATTTTGTATGTTTACTTACTGAGTATACTGGTACTATTTATCATCCTGTTGGAACTTGTAAAATGGGGCCTTCGTCAGATAAAAATGCCGTTGTCGATCCTAGATTACGGGTGTACGGTGTCAAACGATTAAGAGTTGTTGATGCATCTGTAATGCCGTTTATACCTAGGGGCAATATAAATATACCAACAGTAACAATAGCTGAATATATATCTGATCTAATCAAATCTGAATATAAGAATTAAAATCTAAAGCTTAAATTTTTGGTTACAAACTTTTATGATATTAAATTTTTCAGAAATCAATAACGTAATAGAATGATTGTTTTGAATCTTTTGTTGTTGGTTGAATTTAAAAGGTTTAATCATATACAAAGTTTTGATAATAAGATAAATCATTAAGTTTCTTCGATGTCATTAATTATTATTGTTATCATTATATATTTATTAACATGTATATCTGTTATACACGTGTATGTGCATCGTATAAGCGTAGGTATTTTCAAGTAATAAATCTTATTTTAATAACAATTAATTTAAACTGTAACCTATAATAGATTATTAATAAAAAAACTTACAATATATGTATCTCTATAAAAGTATCATTTTGCAACGCTGTTCATTTGTGTTTTTGAAAAAAAGTCGTTGAATTGATTAGTAAATACTATCCAATATCTTAGCATTATAAATACAACAATTGTTTTTGTAGTACCATGTTTGCCATTTAAAATAATATTAAAGGGAGTCTTGTTAACAATGTAGTGCACTATATTATTGTTAACAATCCACCTCACAGTTACTTCATATCCGATATATGGTCTACATATTATTATTGAAAAGTATTTCGTGTATGGAGAATTCGTAATACTATGAATCAGAAAGCTTAATTTTGATGGGTAACAAAACTAGCAATAAATAAATAAAGCAATATACATATTGTTTAAAGTCACCTTAAATAGATAATATTGTAAATACCTTTATTGAGGTAATCGATAACAATGGATGGCTAGAATCCTAGAATTAACACTATAGATTTACACTATGTAGTGTCATTGTTGAGTCAGTATTTGGTGTATAGGATATAATATGTATGTTTTCATTTCCAGTCCACAGCCAAAATCGGTTTTCTTGTACATAAAACAAAGTATAAACAATATATTTCATATAACGTAAATTTATCAACGTCAAAAACTGGTTTTAAAATATAGACTAATAAATTTAAATATATTCCTTACTAATAAAGTTCATGTGGAATTTTAAATGTAATAGTTTTGAATGACTTGGTTACAATTATTTTTAATAAAATGTCTGAAACTTCAAGGAGTATTTTTTTATATTTACTAATTCTGCATTGTCCCGAGACTTTTTTCTTATATTTTCCTAAAGTCAACAATACAAACATGAAAAGTATGAAATTTAAACAAAGAAATGAAAAAAAAACAATTTTTAAAATTATAAGGTTCTATAGAAATTTATATTAAGTTAATTAAGTTAAATTATATATTTATAATTTTTACTCTCCATAATTAAATACTGATTGTAATGATATTTAAGATTTTCGTCTGCAATCATTCATAAGAAACTATAGTTTTTGAAGACTACACGTTTTTATTATTTTCTTACAAATCAAACTAAAATAACAGAAAACTGCTTAAGTGAAAGTGATCATCTCGACTGCGTGGAACTGCGACGTAAGACGAAATTTCCCAGCATTCCTTGGATTCACCGTGCGGGTTACGGGTCCATCGCGTTGCAGGGAGAGGAGCTTCAACATTGTCTGAGACTTGCTACCCAGGTGTGGGTTTAAGGGGCCCCTATCTAACGCTCGTTAAACGCTCGCCTCCACTGTCTAACCTCCTCTCTCTACCGAACCAAATTTAAAAAAAAAACCTACTAGGACTAATGTATTAATGTGAGTTCTAGACAGGCCCAAGTTTTTTAGTAGGTTGTAGAGGTTATATTTCAAATTTAAGAATGAAACTACAGAAATAGTAAATCTTCAATAAAATTAACAGATGCAAAAAATTGTTAATTAATCATCATCAACCTATTGGTGCTACGGATGAGCATACGATTCTTCTCACACGGAGAGGGTTGAAGCATAAATCACCATTCTGCTTCAAGGCGGATTGACGATTCCAAACTTATAATTTGACAATATAAGTCCAATTTTCGTCATAATATTTTCTATTTTCGTCTGTCAATGGTATATTTCTCTTTATTCCTTGTTTAATATCGTTTTTGTAGTTATAAAATAGAGCAGTCACTCAAAAGTTTTTATATTACAAAATCCAAAGAAAAGTTACCTGATGCCAGAAATAATTAAATTTCTAATATTTCATTTCGTCAACAACTTTTTCAATAACGAGTAGAATTTCTTGAACAAGAAATTGTTTCAGCAACAATAGTTTAACAAAGTTAAATGCTGCATATTTAAACTGATGTCGAAGTTAAATTAATATTATTAATGCAAAACTAAAATGTTTTGACAGTGGCCCGTCAGAATGTGCTTTTCTACACCTGTGAATTCGTCATGAAGTGTGTTTTTTTCTTTGATATATAAGCAATAACATAAATAATATTTACTAACGTGATAGGTATGAGAACATTTTGGTAGGTAATAGAGTCTAGCAGTGGTCAAATTACTACAGCTCGAACGTGGGCTGGCTCGACCGGGGAAGTACCACCCTCTCATAGAAGACCGGCGTGAAGTAATCTTATACGGCTGCATTTGGACCGATGAGTGAGAAAGCCTATTACTCTTTCCTTCTTCCCATCCTTTCGTCTCCTTCTTCCCCAATCAAGGGTGGCAACGCATCTGCAAAACTATTTTGCGGAAGTCATTGGGTGATGGTAATTACCTCTATCAGGTAGACCGACCGCTCGTTGCGACCTTTGTCATAAAGAAAACATATGGTAACTGATGACTCAGCCTATCGAACACCGGGAAGATTTCTTGAACGACTTGAGAAACGTGTTGGTCTTGCTAACCTAACATCGAGACATACATCAGAGACGAAACCCCTCAGCATTCAATGGATTCACCGTGTAGATGCGGGGTTAAATGTGTAATAATGTGGTGCACAAATATTACCGGTATTTGGATTATTTCTCATACGTATCCAACATTATAGTTAATTCCGAAGCCTCTTTAATGATAGAACAGAGCTTGATATTAGATTTTGTTTCCCTGGTGCTTTCTCTCACAAAAACTATTGGTAGTTGGTTTATAGGGATTTCTTTTTGCGCTCTGGCTACCGAAAGACTAACAGATTAGGTATGTTTTCTAAGACCCTATTGTGACGACGCGAGTTTTGACCGCTACCCAGGAATACCCTACATCTCACATGCTTAGCAGTTCCAACTGGCTCCCACAGATGTGGTAAGTTTTTTCGGTATCTTTACCCCAACTTACTAAATTACTCTGATCAGGGAGAGTCATTGAGATAAATTTTTGCTGTGCTGGCGATCAATCATGAATTAAGGTGCACCGTTTTAGTGCTAATAGAAAGCAAAAAAGTCCTATGTGTAGCCACTCATTCTCTATTTCCTAGCTCTAACTCAATAGTTACATTATAATAAGATTTTTAATGGCTATATGAAAGAAGAATGATATATATGTAAATATTATGAACAATAAAAAATTATAATTACCTTGTTATAAATAGGTTAATATGTAGTATATTTATTTTATAAACTGAAAAGTTTTGGACTGTTTAATGAAACAATATCTACTTTTAAGGAAAAAGAGAAAACCAATTTTTACATCCAAATTTATGTTGTTGTCGGCGATAAATAAAAAATACTTAATATTTCTGAATAATCAAACATATTTGTTCAAGAATATTGTTTATTTTATTGTATCCGTTGTTAATTGTGTTATGATCCGAGAAAAACAATTTATAGTAAATGATTTCCAACGAGATATTTCTAACGAAAATATTATTTACATCGAAGATTTCCTGGAACTTGACTATATTTTAATTCAGTAATAATTATTCAGTATTAATGAGTCTGATTAGAATAGTATGGTTTCAAGTGAAGTTGTTATTTCATCATATTATTTAAGATTAAAAACAGTTGGCGCTAAGTTTAAATGCTTAAATAAACTATTAATAATAAGGAAAATACTCAATGTTTAATTAAAAAGGAAAGAGAATATTATTCTAAGTATGTACCTATTAGCGAAATTTTATTTTATATAAAATTTTGCTATTAGTCTTCGTCCGTTGTACGTCGCCAGGGTCAATTTCTTAATATGGTGGTAGCCTACCGTAGCCCGGAGATTCTTAGCACCCCCTGTACCGCTGTTACCACGACCGCTACCTTGGTCGGGAATAGCAGTACCACCGGGAACTGGGGGCCATTTTTGGTTTTGTGATGTCATTAGGAGGTTTTTGGCCTACTGATACCACGCCGGCCAGACGGGTTGGTATAGGGTTTGGTTTCGAGTTCTCCTACTCTAAGCAGTAGTTATATATATACATTAAATTTTTATAATATATATTTGTACATAAGTCGTAGAAAAAATAAAATAAAATAAATTACAATCAGAACTAGTAAGTAGTCAGGGTATCGATAATATAAAAAAATCTACCAAAAATTACAATTATCTCTATCTTAATCAGACAGAAGAACTGAACACAAGAGGTTACTATGCATGATGCACTTAAAAATTGTCATCATTGTCCTCATTGACGTCACTAACTCCAAGGTATTCGTCATCATAATCGTTGAGGCTTGGACTGTGTTTACTCTCGTACGCTCCGTTATCTTTGTTCTGGACTTGGTAGTTATTATCGGAGTACTAATGCATCCACTGCATGCATGTACTACTGCAGCTCTTCAACTTTTTTGTTGACAACCACAAAACCGTTTATCAAATTATCTGTAAAGCAGCCATAGTTTCCGAGCTCTAGAATTGAGCGATGAGAATTGATCCAAACATAAGGAGATAATCGACTGTATATGGTGTCCAGTTCCGACTTTGAAAAGGTGTTTCATGTTGGTAAAATGTATAAATGAGACAGTATGCCTCAAAGCACTTTGAATACATCCAATTTAACTTGAAAAAGTAAAAAAATATATATTTTATAATTTTACTAGAAAATTTAATCTAGATATAATAAGGATACAATCACACTCTCTTATAATAACACGAAATCTGTGGAATGCTTAATACATTTTGTCACAAATCCATAAGTTAATTCTGTAACCCTTCAAACCGATAAATTCAAGTATATCAAATTAAATAGTTTGAAAAATTATTGAATTATAGATTGTTTAATTTATTCCTAGCTATAGTTATATCTAAGTGGTTTCCACAAAAATGACAAAAAATATATATATCCAGCTTGAAATGACTTCGATCTCATTAATTCCATTGGTTCGTATTCTAAAACTCTTTGATCTCCCTCAAAATTTTCAATCTTTTAATCAATATTTTATGTTCCTCTCCATACTTCCCAATATTTTATTATTATTGAGAGTAAACCTCCAGACGAAAATCTTTCCTCTACATTAACTGCGCGTCTCATTTATTCTCATCCAATATTACTAAGAGCTTTGAAAAATGCTATAAAAACATATACTTTACAGTGATTATTATTCACAAATTTACATTTATAAAAAGTAGTTACACGTACAACAATACTTTATATCATGAAATCATATTTTTCGGGTATAACCTATTGTATGTATATACATATACATATGTATGTATATGTAGTGAAATGTTCTACTTTCATGCGTATTAGTATTTTGAATAATATATATGTAAAAAAACAATATAATTTAGTTCACGTGTCATAGACAAGCCCAAATCTTACTATCTGTGGTTCATTTTAAATTGTAAAACGTATAACGAAACTGTTGCGAAGAAGAGAATTTGTTATATATAATTTGTTAAATAAACGGATCATATTTGTTTTTAAATTGTGATGTTGGAATCGACATTGTGAATTGTTAGCTTTAAATGTCGTTTCTTTTCTTACAGGTTAGTCTTGTAAACTTTTGTATATGGAACCTAGTATAGAATGTAGAAAACCTAACAATAAAAATCTTTTCTTACAGAGAAACCATTGATCTTTTAATTTATTGTGTCATCCAATATTACATCTTATATATAAACAAATTTCTATTCTGATGAATTAAGTATTCCTCAAAATAGAATAGATGTTTTTTTCTTTAAAGTATTTTTTGCAAGGTCAGAAATCAGTGTTAATGTTTATATTACACTGATACACACAAAGATATTATGTTTTGCTATTATTAACAAACTAAACATTAATTTTTGAACAATTTAAATAATTACCTTAGGTCGTGAACTCAAGAGCACTGTCGACAATGCCAGAGAAGTTGTGTTTAAAATATAATTTCATCATACAACTTAAATAAATGGCCGTTCTTATAATAGTTACAGTTTATTAAATTCTGAATCAAGAAAATAAGAATAATTTAAATAAAAACAACTAAAAATAAATTAATTTAAAATATTTTTGTTGTAAAATTAAATATATTTTTAAACATTTATTTTAACTTTCTGGCCGTTAAATGTAAAAAAAATATATTTATTCTCCACAAACAGTTGTGACATTCATATTTAATAATTAAAAGGTTTTTATAACATAATGTTTTCCTGTAATTTACACTCTTGACAGCAATTGCTTTGAATTTTGGTGATTAAAATTTTAATTTTGAATGAAGAGTTTGTTTCCCAGAGATTCATTTGTACGTTTATGACCTCTTTAACAGAATTCACTACAACAACATTTAATATTTCATTTTGACATATTAAATGTTGCTGTAGTGAATTATTGAGTGGACCGAGCGGAACGTTCTATTCGTTGTGTGCGCGATGACAGCGCCCCTAGTGGCCACAACTATTCAGGACTTGTCATCTCTCAAATCATGTCAACTAGATGATAAGATATGTTTATGATATTGATTTTCTACTAGTTTTTCAACGAAATTGAAAAAAAATTGTGTCAAAAGTGAGTGTGTATATTATACCTAGCGATTTTCTTCCTCGTGAAAAATATGGATATTATAATACGTACGGGATTTGAATCGAATAAGCATAAAATACATTCCCTTTGTTTTGAATTACAAAAAATGTGTTTTATTTACGATTACTATTATTTATATTATTCAAAATTGAGGGCTGTAAATTGACTAATACACAACGTACAATATTATAGTTACAATCAAATAAATTGTGAGGAATTTTGTCTAAAATTCGATAAACTCTCAGTCTTTGCATAATTCTTTCAACATGGATTCTAACTCGAGCAATATCATATGTTTGTTGGGTTTCTTCTTTAGTAAATTCATTTTTATTTTTTGTAGAAATGGTGGCATAACTACTTTAAATTCTTTTCCCCTGGTATCTATGATTTTTTAATTTCAGGAAAATCTTTATCAGCTAGAACTAAATCTCCTATTTCTAACTTGTCGATTAATCCAGATTCAACAGTCATTTGAGAATCAGTTTTCCTTCCACTAGCTACTTTAGATTTAAAACAAATTAATCCTCCTGGTGTAATTTCTATAACGACTTTTGCAGTAAATCCTTTTTTATAATGTGAGTAACAAGGGACACGACATTCTACTGCTGACGGTACTTAAATTATAAATTTAGTGCAATTAATGATTACTCGTGTGTCACTGTATGCTGGACGAAAACAGGCATTGTAGCTTGAACAATAGCTTTATTCAGCCAAAAGACTAAATCAGCCGTTGCAAATGCTAGATCTTGTAGAATATGATAAAATATTCTTGAGATTGTGGTTCTATGTATGCCAAACAATAC
>JAAAKD020134598.1:0-10057 GCA_010014825.2 Danaus melanippus | reverse complement strand
GCTTATATTTCAATGATATATAAAACCTAAGCTTTTTTAAAAGGGTAATTTTGTACTTTAGCATTTGGGTATAATAATTCTCGTATTCTAATATTTGAGGGAACCAGGGTTATAAGAATATGATAAAAGTAGAAACAAGAGTAAAGAAAAAGCCTTATATATCAACGATATAAGACTTTTGATTTAGTGCCGAGTGCAGGAATCGAACCTGTGACCCCTTCGTTACGAGTGAAGTGCTCTACCGACTGAGCTAACTCGGCGCATAATAAAAGTGGGTGACCACTTTTATTATGATACAACTTTTTATTTGCTTTTTCAAGAACTAAAAGTCTTTGGCATTAGGTTGATTGTAGCCATATCGCTCACAGAAATCTTCTCGGAATTCAAGAAGATTATCATCCATAATGGCCCCGCGAACGTCTTTCATTAAATTAACAAGGAAGTGAAGATTATGGTATGAACAAAGACGAAGACCAAAAGTTTCATCAGCTTTGATTAAGTGACGAAGGTATGCGCGCGTGTAGTTAGTACATGTGTAGCAATTGCACATTGGATCAAGTGGAGTAAAGTCGTGTTCGTATTTAGCATTACGAATGTTAACTCGACCGAAATGAGTCATTAGAGTTCCATTACGAGCAATTCGTGTAGGAAGAACGCAGTCAAACATATCAACTCCACGAATAACACCATCAATCAAGCTATCTGGTGCTCCAACACCCATTAAGTAGCGAGGCTTATCTTCTGGAAGCATAGGAGTTGTGAAGTCAAGGACAGCATTCATTTCTTTATGAGATTCACCAACGGCAAGGCCGCCGATAGAATATCCAGCGAAATCCATTGAAGTCAAGTCTCTAGCTGATTGACGACGTAAATCTTCAAAACCAGCTCCTTGAACAATCCCGAAAAGTCCTTGGCCATTTGGACGACGGTGGGCATTGAGACCACGTTCAGCCCAGCGGGAAGTTCTTTCAACAGAGGCTTTGACATAGTCATAAGGTTGATAGAAAGGTGGACATTCGTCAAAGGACATCATGATATCAGAGCCGAGATTATTTTGAATGCTTATTGCTTTTTCGGGGTTAAGAAAAAGTTCACGTCCGTCTAAATGGCTCTTAAACTTGACGCCTTCTTCTGTGATATTTTTTTTGTTTTGAACTAAGCTGTAAACCTGAAAACCACCACTATCAGTCAAAATAGGTTGGTCCCAATTCATAAATTTGTGAAGACCGCCAGCTTCAGCGACAAGTTCATCTCCAGGTCGTAACCAGAGGTGATAAGTGTTTGAGAGAATAATCCCTGAGCCTAATGTTTTGAGTTCTTCTGGGCTCATTGTTTTAACGGTAGCTTGAGTCCCAACGGGCATAAACATTGGAGTTGGGAAGGTACCGTGTGGTGTGATGATTTCTCCTAATCTTGCTCCTGTATGTTTTTCTTTTTTTATTAATCTGTATTTTATTGCGTGTTCTGTCATAAGATTCCTTTATATACTCTTAGAATTGAGCCTTCTTGTAGCTTAAAAAGCAAGCACTTATAAGTATAACAAAAATTAAATGGTTTTTATAGATGATTTTTTGAAAATCGGGCGAAAGTCTTAGAAATTTTGCTTATTTATTGATATAATTAAGTAAATATAATGTAAGACAAATTATTGGGAGGTATTTTATGTCAAGATGGGAATTGAAAAATCAAGCCAAAGGAGCTTTAAAAGATAATTTTGGTTCAAAAATGTTACTCTTTATTATTCCAATTATTGCGGGGATTTTAGGTGGAGGAAATGGTGTAAAGCAGTCAATGGACTACAATACTTCTAATTTTGACAATATTCCAGGTAGTGTTTGGATGGTGATTAGCTTTGCGACTTTGCTTATTGCTATTTTAATGATTGTTGTGGCCTTGTTTATTTCAGTGGTCACAGTCGGGGCAATTTTTAACTATATCAAAATTTTCCGTGGGGAACGAAATAATCCGCAATTTAAAAATGTTTTTGGACCTTTCTATGATGGTTCAGCTGGCAAAATTATTCTTTTAAGTATTGTCAAAGGGGTGATTTTTGTTGCCTTGATGTTTATCCCAGTAATTGGTTGGGCATTTGCAATTTATTTGGGACTTGGTTGGTCACAAGCAACTTATGTTTTGTTTGATCAGTTAGAAGAAGGACGTTACAGTGGTGTGATGGGCGTTCTTAGCGAATCAGCAACAATGATGAAAGGTTTGCGTGGAAATTATTTCATTTTCAAATTGAGTTTCTTCTGGTGGTATGTTCTTTATGGTATCTCAGGTGGTTTAGCAGGATTTTGGACTACTCCTTACCTCAACATGGCTTCAATTGCTTATTATGAAAATATTGGTAAATAATAAAAAAGCTGTCAAAGTTATTGACAGCTTTTTTATTTACTGACAGAATAATCAGTAACTTAATTTTCACGTTTAGCATGACGTCCATGAACGAAATGGTAAATGACAGCAATTAGAAGTGCAAGAATTGCCGATGCAAAATAGAGATTACGATAACCTAATAGAGGCATAAACATTCCTAAAATAAAGGGTCCAAAACCGACACCCATATCCATGAATCCAAAGAAAGTAGAAGTAGTGATTCCTAAACGATGAGCTTCTGAATTACGGATGGCAATTGCTTGTCCAAAAGGTGAAAATGAGCCGTAGCCTAAACCGATAAATATAGCAGCAAGGAGCAACATCCATCCAGAATGAGCAAAACCAATTATTAATAGTCCAAGTGCAAAGAAGAGATAGGTTGGATACATTACAAAGTTATCACCAAAACCATCAAAGACACGACCAGTAATTGGACGAGAGAGAAGGACTGTGATAGCATAAACTAAGAAGAAAAATGAGGCGGCCTCTGAAAGGTTAATATTACGGGCATAAGCATCCATAAATGACAGAATACTTGAGTATGAAATACCTATGAGAAAGGCAATTAATGAAATTGGTAAAGCTTCTTTTTCAAAATAATTTGACCAAGCGAATTTTTTATGTACTTTATTATCGACAGAATTAGAGCTGCCAGTAGTTTTTTCAACATGTATGAAGAAAATTCCGACTAAGGCAATAAATAAAAGTAAGGCAGAAAGCCAAATTAATGAGTAAAAGCCAGATGTTCGGTAAAGAAACATTGACAAAAAGGGACCAACTGCTGATGATAATGTGACAGAGAGCGCATAATAACCAATTCCTTCACCCCGTCTTGAAGAAGGAACAATGGCACCAGCCAAAGTTCCAGAAGCTGTTGCAGCAATACCAAATCCAAGTCCATGTACAAGACGTAAAATTAAAAGAAGAATAACACTATGCACAAAAAAATAAGCAAAGGTAAACAAGAAATAAATGATTGTCCCTATGTACAAAAGCTTTTTTGCACCAAGGCGTTTCATATTATTTCCAGCCCAGAGCCGAGCAATAAATCCGCCGACAATAAAAATTCCAGATAAGATACCAGCGATACTAGCAGAAGCGTGATAACGTTCCATAGCCATTGTACCAATAACAACAGTAGGGAGATAAAAAACAAGATAAAAAATAAAATTAAGTAACATATTAACAACGAAAGTTGTTGTCCAAAGTTTTTCTTTCATAAAGTTCCTTTCTTTGAGAAAAATTTATGAATGCGTAAACATCCGCCAAAAAAACAGATAAAACTCCCGCTTTTTAGACGAGAGTTTTGTGTTTGCGTAATTCAACTATATTATTGTATCAAAAAAAAGGAATAAAATGTTGACAGGGAAACGTAATAATCTATAGTAAGAGGATTAAATTCATTTTTTTCCTAAACCTGAATAGGCATATTCAATTTTAATACAGCGATTCATCACAATTTTATCTCTTCCTGCTTCTCGAAGAATTTGTTCAGCTTCTTGAGATTGTAAGCCCAATTGCGCCCAGAAAATATCGGCGTCAGTTTCAATGATGTCACGAGCAACATCCGCCAAAAACTCACTTCGACGAAAGATATCAACGATATCAATGTGAAAAGGAACTTCTTTGATAGAAGCGTAGACTTTTTCACCTAGTAATTCACGGGCAGCAAGTCTTGGATTGACTGGAATAACATGGTAGCCATTTTGTTGTAATCCTTGAGCAATTAAAAAAGATGAACGGTCTGTTTTATCGCTAATCCCAACGACAGCGATGGTTTTTGCATTTTTGAGATAATCAAACATTACCTCTTGTTCTGGATTTTCAAATTCGTACATTAGATTTCCTCCTCCTGCTTTGTTTTTATTATACAATATTAAGGGAAGTGGTGTGGTTTAAAAGCTTCTTTAAAATGATTATAAAAATTTTTCAGAATTGTAAAATCCTTGAAATTTTTTGCTATAATTAAGCTATGAATAAGAAACAAATAAAAACACTAACAAGCGTCATTGTAGTCATTATTGCACTGGCTGTAGGATATTTTGGTTCGGGACGTCTGCATTTGGGACAAGGAAATAATTCGGTTACTGATAATAGTAGCCAAGTTTCCACAAAATCACTGGCAAGTTCGGTTAAACAAGCTCCTTTAACTTTTAAAAATCAAAGACAGATGGTCATGGCCAATACTGATGCTTTAGGTCGTGCGGTTGATTCACATATTCAATTGAAAGATTCTCAAGAACCTAAAGTCAAACGTGAACCCTTGACCTATAATCCGGTTGGTTGGCATAATTATAATTTTTATTATAAAAAATCAGATGGTTCGATTGGTAAAATGTGGCTAATGGCTCGTGGCCATTTGGTGGGTTATCAATTTTCAGGTCTAAATAATGAAGCAAGAAATTTAGTGCCAGAAACGGCTTGGTTCAATGGTGGAAATTTCACTGGAACGAACGATGGAAATACAGCCAGCATGCTTTATTACGAAAATCGTTTGGACAGTTGGCTTGCAAATCATCCCAATTATTATTTAGATTACCAAGTGACCCCTCTCTACGAAGGAAATGAACTTTTGCCTCGACAAATTCGTTTGGCTTATGTTGGAATTGATAAAAATGGTCAAACCTTGTCTATCAAACTCGGTGGTGGTCGTGAAAAGTCAGGAAATGGTGGAGCAACTGTCGTTGTTCTTGACAATGTCGCTCCAAATGCAAAAATTAATTATGCTGACGGGACCGCAGTTAACACAGTCAGCCCTAAATAGTTACGACAGACTGTTCTGTCAGTAAAATAAAGCTCTGTCAGTAAAAAAATGCTTGAAAAATCAGTCAAAAGACTGATAATTCGGGCTTTTTTTCTTGCTATAATTAATATATAAATACAAATTCATGAGTGATTAGAATTTGTTAATTATCGGAGGAAAGAGAATGTTTTTACTACTTATACTATTTTTAGCTATGTTACTTTTTATAAAAGGATTCTTTAAAATTGTTTTACCTGCTTTGATTATATTAATGATTTTGAAATTTTTGTTCGGTGGTTTAATGCTCTTACTTAGTCCGCATTTTTGGGGGACTTTGCTCGTAATTAGCATTATTGTATGGCTTGTGAGAGCCAGTCGTAGTCGTTACTACTAAAAGGAGAAAAAATGTTTGTAGGATTTTTATCAGGTTTGATTGTAATGGGGGCTTTGCTTTCAATTTTGTTAGTGCTTTTGGGAGTGATGGCATTGAGAGTATTTGTACGCTATATCTTGCCCATTTTACTTATTTTACTTATTATTCGTTTGATTATTTCAGGGATTGTACTTTTGTTTAACCCACACTTTTGGTTATTCATTGCTGTTGTCGCTTTGGTCCTTTGGATTCTTGGTAAAATTAGGAATTAAGTAGTTTATAAATAATATTAACTTATAGAAATTACTGACCTTTTGTCAGTAATTTTTTGCTTATAATATTATAATCATTTTTAACTTTATTGAGTGTTTTCCAAAAATTTGGTATAATTTTTTTACAACTGTGTATTTGAAACAAGCATTTTGTTTATAAAAAAGATTTCCGCTAAGGAAACATCGGAGGACGTCATGTCAAATGAATACAGATCCCGCTCGTCACGTCGTGAGCGGAGAAGCTCTCGTTGGGCAAATAAAGATTCTGATGTCGTGGAAGCGGCAGCGAATCAAGCAATCAGGCATTTAGAAGAAGAACCAGAAGGTCAAAACGTCGAACGAACTTCAAGACAAAAATTGACACATGAAAAAACACTCAGAATTCCCTTAGCGGTCTATGGATTACTTACGGGTCTGTCAGTGCTTTTAGCATTAACTTTTTATGCATTTCCTTTGTGGAAACCAGTAGCCACAGCTAGCCAATCACAAAACCTTTATTCAGGATTTGCGATGCATCATGGTTTAGTTCCTTTTAATGATTTTTATGGGACAGGTGGTACGGTTTTTTATCTCATTAATTGGTTAGGGAATATTGGTGGGACGACTTGGCTTTTATGGCTTTTTGAAATTATTGCTTTACTAATCAGTGGAATTTTAGTTTACCGCTTAGTGGGTCAACAAACGAAAAATCAAACGGCATCACTAACTGTATCGGTTTTTACCTTAGTTATTATTGCAGGTTTGGCAAGAGGAGGAGATAGTCCAACGCTCTTTGCTCTTCCTTTTGCCTTATGGGCAGCACGATTTTTGAGTTCTTATTTCCAAGATAGCTCTACGGATAGGGGATTTATTCGATTTGGAATGGCAGCTGCCTTTGCCTTAGTCATTTCTCCTGTCATGTCAGTTTTCTTTATTTTATCTGCTATCGCTCTCATTATTCATAATGTGGGTAGCCGTAAAATCGGACGTGGTTTTTATCAAATGTTGGCAACAATTCTGGGAGTTTTACTAGTAGGTTATTCCATCGCTTACTATTCTCTGGAAGAACAAACAATCTACACTTCAATTGAGCAGTCCATTTTGATTCCTTTTACTCATTTTGGACCAAGTGGTGATTTATTATTAATCCTTGCTAAAGCTTTAGTTCTTACACTTATTTTTGGGATTGTTGCAGGTTTCGTACAAGGAGTTATGCAACTTAAAAAGGGTGGTCCGGCGAGAGTTTGGTATGTCATGATGCTTATTGGCATTGTTGGACTGACAACAATGATTGTTTTTGCTCAGACTTTTGATAGCTCTAATCTTTTGGCTGTCCTCCCCTTTACAGTAGTCTTTGCAGGTCTTGGGCTGACAGATAGTGACCAAATTTTGTTGAAATATCTCCAAAATCGTTTGTTTGCACCGATTTTGGCAATACTTTTTGTCATTTTTACACCGATTAGTTATCATTTTATGAATCGATCTGTTGCTTCTGAGGAACAAAGTGTGTCACAATATATTAAGACAAATTCTAAAAGTTTTGACCGAGTTTATGTTGTTGCTGATGGCAAAAATATTAATAATTTGACAAAAACAATTTCAACTTTAGATAATGTTCCGGCAAATTATCCAATTAAGTTTACCCAAAGCTATGACCTGAAAGTTGGAAAACTCTCAGATAGATTTGTTGTTTTACAAGCTGGCAAAGAAGTTCCGACTAGTTTGAAAAAAGTGTTAGACAAAAATTATAAAGTGACTAACTATTCTGGCAAATATTTCCAAGTTTATGAAAAGAAATAGATGAGGAAAAAATTAGCAGAAACTATTTGTAAGTTTTGAAACTCAAAACTTCATAATGTTAACGGAGGTCAATAATGAGAAAATTTGAAAAATCGCATAAACTTGATAATGTCAGCTATGATATTCGTGGTCCAGTATTGGATGAAGCACAAAGAATGCGAGCCAATGGTGAAAAAATTCTTCGATTGAATACAGGAAATCCAGCTGAATTTGGCTTTCTTGCTCCTGATGAAGTCATTAGTGACTTAATTCAACATGCTGTGGATAGCGAAGGATATTCAGATTCTAAAGGGATTTTCTCGGCTCGTAAAGCGATTATGCAATACTGTCAGCTCAAGGGTTTTCCTAATCTTGATATCAATGATATTTTCACAGGTAATGGGGTTTCTGAATTGATTGTTATGGCCATGCAGGGACTTTTGGACACAGGGGATGAGGTTTTGATTCCTATGCCTGATTATCCACTTTGGACGGCTTCTGTCAGCTTAGCTGGAGGAACAGCTGTTCATTACCTCTGTGATGAACAGGCTGGTTGGTTCCCCGACATTGATGATATTCGCTCAAAAATCACAAGTAATACAAAAGCCATTGTTTTGATTAATCCTAATAATCCAACGGGTGCGCTGTATTCTAAAGATTTATTGCTTGAAATTGTTCAAGTGGCTAGAGAAAATAATTTAATTATTTTCTCTGACGAAATTTATGACCGATTGGTTATGGATGGAGCAGTTCATGTTCCGATTGCTAGCTTGGCACCAGATCTTTTTGTGGTCACAATGAATGGCCTCTCAAAATCACACCGCATTGCGGGATTCCGTGTGGGGTGGATGGTTCTGTCAGGTAAAAAATCACATGTCAAGGGTTATATTGAAGGTTTGAATATGCTGGCTTCAATGCGACTTTGTTCCAATGTTTTAGCTCAATCAGTCGTACAAACTTCACTTGGTGGCACTCAATCGGTTGATAAATTGCTGTTGCCGGGTGGACGAGTTTATGAACAAAGAGAATTCATTTATAAAGCCATCAATGGTATTCCAGGATTATCTGCGGTCAAACCTCAAGCAGCTTTCTATATTTTCCCTAAAATTGACAGAGAAATGTATAAAATTGATAATGATGAACAATTTGTCTTGGACTTTTTGAAGCAGGAAAAAATCCTGCTTGTTCATGGTCGAGGATTTAATTGGAAAGAGCCAGACCATTTCAGAATTGTTTATCTGCCTCGTGTGGACGAATTAGCGGAAATACAAAACAAAATGGAACGTTTCCTTTGGCAATATCGTAAATAATAAATAGAAAAAGATGTATGAATAATTCGTATATCTTTTTTTGTTGAGAGTAATTTTCTGACAATTTTTATTGTTTTTCATGCTTTTTTATGTTATACTGATTATGAAAAATTTTGTATAAAAACAAGAATATAAAAAAATAGGAGAACAAAGTGGCTACATTACTTGAAAAAACACGTAAAATCACCGCGATTTTGCAAGATGGAGTGACCGATTTGCAACAAGAGTTGCCATATAACAGTATGACTGAACGCTTGGCAAACGTCATTGATTGCAATGCATGTGTGATTAATACGAAGGGCGAGTTGCTTGGTTACTCATTGCCTTATAATACAAACAATGACCGTGTTGACCAATTTTTCTATGATCGTAAATTGCCTGATGAATATGTTCGTGCGGCAGTACGTATCTACGATACAATGGCAAACATTCCTGTTGACCGTCCATTAGCAATCTTCCCAGAAGAAAGCCTTGGCGATTTTCCAAAAGGTGTGACAACTTTAGCGCCTATTTATGGTTCTGGAATGCGTTTGGGAACATTTATCATGTGGCGTGAAGACGGCGAATTCACTGATGATGATTTGGTCTTAGTTGAACTTGCAACAACAGTAATTGGTGTTCAACTCTCAAATCTTAAACTTGAACAAATGGAAGAAAATATCCGTAAAGACACCATGGCAACTATGGCTGTTAACACACTTTCATATTCAGAAATGAAAGCTGTTAAAGCAATCATTGAAGAGCTTGATGGTGAAGAAGGGCATGTTATCGCTTCTGTCATTGCTGACAAGATTGGGATTACACGTTCAGTCATCGTTAACGCATTGCGTAAGCTCGAATCTGCTGGTGTAATTGAATCACGTTCACTTGGTATGAAAGGAACTTATCTTAAAGTTCTTAATACTGGTTTATTTGATAAACTTGCAGGACGTAATTTCTAAAAGCCAGGGTCTTAGCGCTTTAGCGCTTAGACTTCGGCTTCACAAACAGCTCCTATCACAGATGGGAGCTTTTTGTGCTTTATAAGAATTTCAAACAAATTTTTATTAGTTTAGAACGTGAAAATTACCAGCGAAGCCATGTAAGGGTCTTAGTGCTTTAGCGCTTAGACTTCGGCTTCACAAACAGCTCCTATCGCAGATGGGAGCTGTTTGTGTCTTATAAAGATTATCGATTATCGATTTATAATTACTGACGAAATTATCTGTCAGCAATTTTTAAAATT
>JAAAKD020134153.1:0-24499 GCA_010014825.2 Danaus melanippus | reverse complement strand
ATCTATTGGCTACAGCAAAGGTATATTATCCGACGACCAAGTGTCGATGATCAAAAATCAGTTAGAGGAGATGATTGAAGCCATTCCTCAGGTCATTGCTAAGACAATTGATTTTTTTGAGAAAAACGCAAGTATTTTTAAACTAGCGAATCGGTTTGTGGCAGTCGGTTATGGACCAAACTGGGGAACCGCTAAAGAATTTGAAACGAAATTTACGGAAACGATTCGAGTGCCTTCGCAAGGATTTGAATTGGAAGCGTATATGCACGGGCCGTATCTTGAAGCCAACCATGAACATGTGCTTTTCTTTATTGAAGCACCAAGCCCGAATCAATCAAGAGCCCAACTGTTGCATGATTATTTAGCATCCCATGTGGGAAAAGCTTATACGATCACCACAGCAGCGGCAAAGAATCCCGATACACTTGGGTTGGATGTTGCATGTGAAGAAACGTTTTCTTCTTTGCTCTTAGTTATTCCGTTTCAAATTTTCTCCTATCTGGGGGCTGCTGCTAAAGGGATTGATTTGCGTAAACGTATTTTTGATGACTTTGATCAAGTGCTAAAAAGTAAAATTTAGAGGTGGAAAAGATGCTGAAATTTAATGAACAACAACAAATTGATGATATTCAAGGAATGTTAGCGTTACGTCCAGAAGTTGAAAAATTAGTCGACGCCATTGACGAAAATGGCTTTGACGCGATCTATTATCTAGGAATTGGCGGTACCTATGCTTCTGCGATGCAAGCTGTCACTTACATTAATGGAAAAAGTGACTTACCTGTTTACGTCCAACATGCGGCAGAATACTATACAACCGGCAACCGTCGATTGACGAAAGACTCATTAGTCATCTTGTCCTCTGTTACTGGAACGACACAAGAAGTGGTTAAAGCAGTTGAAGAAATCAAAAAAGTAGGAGCGACATTACTAGGATTTATTGATTCAAAAGGCAGTATTTTGGCGGAACAATGTGACCATGTCATCACGTATCCTGCACCGGGAACCGAACAAATCAAATTCTTTATGGTTGCCGATCGATTAATGAAAAACCATGGGGATTTTCCTGATTACGACGCCTACTATCGAGAATTGGATCAATATTTAGCAAAAGGATTAGTAGAAGCTGAAAAGCAGGCGGACGAATTTGGGCGAGCATTTGCGGAGAAACATCGTCACGATGCGATGCATTATTTCATCGGTGCGGGAAATCAATGGGGCGCAGTCTATTCTTATGCTATGTGTTATTGGGAGGAGCAAAGCTGGTTGCGTTCAAAATCGATCCATGCTGCTGAGTTTCTTCACGGAACGTTGGAAATCGTTGACGAAATCACACCTGTCACAGTGTTTTTGGGAGAAGACGAGCAACGTCCATTATCAGAAAGAGTAGCTAAATTATTGCCAAGAATTTGTGGAAACTATACATTGATCGATACCAAGGATTATCCTGTTTCAGGAATCAGTGAGAAATATCGCGGCCGAGTGCTGTCCCACTTGTTGATGCATTGTGTGACGCAGCGCATTGATGCCTATGTCGAACAAATGAATTGTCACCCAATGGAAATTCGGCGCTACTATCGCCAATTCGAGTACTGATAGAAAACCAAGAGGAATAGGATCGATAGAAAGATAACCCAAAAGAACACTGAAATATAATGTTTCTATGGAGTGGATAGGGAAGCTACCTTAATAAGAAAAAGTGATCTATTCTTAAACTTCATAAATGAAGAACACCTGAATTCATAATTTAACAATGTATAGAGCGTTTCGTTAACTAAATGTTGATGGAACGCTTTTTTGGTATTTATTGGAGGAGCAAAAAGAAACGAAAAGAAAAAGGGAAAGGATTTGAAGGGACTTAAACAGTTACTAAAATCTAATACTTCCTTGTTGATAACAAACTAACGAAATGCAATTAAGTTAGTTTAAAGTTAACGGGAAAAAGAGGGAGGCTGAATCAAAAGGTTTCTAATATTTGTAATAAATGGCAGCAATCTAGCATTGAAAGACGTCTGAGAAGTGGAAGTTCTTCCTAAGAAGTTAGCCCGAATTACTTTGATTTTTGAAAAGAGCATAGCTGAACTACTTAGAAGCGAGGTGTTTTTTGGGGATAGAGATAAGTGTTAAGGATAGTCATATAAGTTTCTGAATGATCAGCAGTGGAGAAGGAAACCCTGTTGCACCTTTTCAAGGTGATCAAAAAAGGCTTAAAAAAAAATGGAACAGCATAAATGTTTTCGAAATGCTTTCGCACCAACATTTACCTGTTCCGTGGGTTTGGCACCCAATGGGCCGTGAGGGGCTCGAACCCGCGACCCGCTGATTAAGAGTCAGCTGCTCTACCAACTGAGCTAACGGCCCGTACCAAAAGTACTTCATTATCTTAGCACTCCGTTGTTTAAAAATCAATCATTCTTTTGAAAAAAATGTGTGCTTTTTCAGTTGGAAAACAGAGGTTATCTTAAAAAAATACCATTCATTCCCCAATTTCAAATGATAGGAAATTCTTAAAAGGTTGATCAGAATGCTTTAAAAACTCAGAAAGCCGTGATAAAATGTATCTAGTTATCGAAACTAGATGATTAGTTTGTGATAATCTAACCTTCTGTTAGTCAAAATGGAGGATGACATGGAAAAATTACAATCGGACATGAAAACATGGGGCGAATCGCTGCTGGAATTCCATCTGCCTAGGTGGGAAGAATTACCGACCCTGGAACTGTATATGGATCAGGTAATCACTTTGATTGACCAATATTTATCACCAGTGATCCAAACAGAAAAACATCCGCTATTGACCTCGTCTATGGTCAATAATTATGTCAAAAAAGGGATGATCCCCGCACCAGAAAAAAAACGTTACAACCAAAAGCATCTCGCATTTTTGATCGCGATCACGATGCTGAAGCAAGTGTTGACGATTCCAGAAATAAAGACAGGCATCCTTTTTCAAGGGAAAGCTGTCGGAATCAGAAATGCCTATAATGTATTTTGTGAAGAACAAGAAAAAGCAATTCATCTTGTTGGCAAAGAAGCAATGGGAGAGCCCGAGCAAATGGCATCGGAACCAATCCCGATTGAATTAGTGGCCATGAAAGGTGCAACGCGTTCCTTTGCTAATAAATTGTTGGCAGAAAAAACAATCGAATTAGAAGTCATTTATTTAGAAACACATAAAGGAGAAGCCCATGAATAAAGAGAAAATTGCCCTATTAGTTGATTCAGGTACCGATGTTCCCGCACAGATCATGGAGCAATACGGCATGTATATGCTGCCATTGCAAATTATTTACAAGGATCGGACCTATACCGATAAAGTTGATATTACTGCCGAAGAAATTTACGAACGTTTGCCGCAAGAGATTCCTAGTACTTCATTACCTGATGGCGCGGCGATTGGGGAAATCTTTGATCGGATCAAAGCCGATGGGTATGAAAAAGTCTTTGCTGTAACCATCTCCAGCGGATTGAGTGGAACGTTTAATGTTGTTCGCCTGTTAGGTGAACAACGGACCGACCTTGAGGTTTTTGTACTTGATACGAAAAATATCGGGATCGGTGCAGGGCTACAAGCGATTCGTGCGGCAGAGCTGTTAGAAAAAGGCGTGACCTGGGAAGAATTGCAGGCACAACTAACGAATGAAGTCCCGAAAAACAAAGTCTTTTTCAACGTAGCTACCTTAGAGTATTTACAAAAAGGCGGCCGGATCGGTCTTGTCGCATCCATCTTAGGTAATGCTTTAAAATTGAATCCCATCATTTCTTGTAATGAAGAGGGAATCTACTATACGGTCGCAAAATCTCGTGGACGGAAGAAAAGCTTGGACAAAACCGTCGACTTGATCAAGCAATTTATCGGTGATCATCGCCATGTGCGTTTAGCTGTGGCACAAGGTGATGCACTGCAAGAAGCCAAAGAAATGAAAGCACGATTAGAAGCCGAATTTCCTAAGGTCAAAGAAATCTTATTTGGACAAATCTCTCCCGCATTAGTCGTCCACACGGGTCCTGGGTTGTTAGGGATCGGTATCCAGCTTTTAGAAGAGTAAAAAAGAAAGGCCCCGTGCCTTTCTTTTTTTGTGCTTTCCTTAAGAATAAGGCCGCGGTTTTTGGGAAAGATGAAAAGCCCGTTTAAATAATGTATAATAAGTAAGAAACCAAAAAAATTGAGGTGACATTTTTGAAAAAGATCCTAGTCGTGGACGATGAGAAACCAATTTCTGATATCGTCAAATTTAATTTAACCAAAGAAGGATATGAAGTATATACCGCCTATGATGGAGAAGAGGCATTAGAAAAAGTAGCCGAGGTCGATCCTGATCTGATTTTACTTGATCTGATGTTACCAAAAATGGATGGGTTGGAAGTTGCACGGGAAGTGCGCAAAACCCATGACATGCCGATCATCATGGTCACAGCCAAAGATTCTGAAATCGATAAAGTACTAGGCCTTGAGCTTGGTGCGGACGATTATGTAACCAAACCATTTTCAAACCGGGAATTGGTGGCCCGCGTCAAAGCCAATCTGCGTCGCGGCTCGGCAGCTGCGAAGGAAGCAGACGACAATGCCAACAGCGAATTAACGATTGGTGATTTAACGATTCATCCGGATGCCTACATGGTCACTAAAAATGGTGCAGCCATCGAATTGACGCACCGGGAGTTTGAATTGATGCACTACTTGGCAAAACATCTTGGTCAAGTGATGACCCGAGAACATTTATTGCAGACGGTCTGGGGCTATGACTACTTTGGTGATGTCCGAACCGTTGACGTGACGGTGCGCCGTTTGCGTGAAAAAATCGAAGACAGCCCGAGCCATCCAAACTATTTGGTTACTCGTCGCGGAGTGGGCTATTACTTGCGGAACCCAGAACAGGAATAAGCTATGAAAAATAAGGTTCGCTTTTTTCAATCGGTGAACTTCAAAATCGCCCTGACTTTTATCTTGATCTTATTGATTGCGATCCAGATTATCGGGGCGTATTTTATTCGCGAATTGGAAAGAACAACGGTCGATGCCTTCAAACGCGACATGGAGGCACGGGCCAGCACGTTAGTGGTAACATTAGGCTCTGAATTGAGTCGTATGGATAATGATGACGGTTTGGATTGGGATTCCATGAATGCTTCCTTGAATCGAATCTTAACGAGTACCAACTCTTCGGAAATTTTGGAGATGCGGGTGGTGGATGAGCAAGGGATTATTCGTGCAACCACCAATATCAATGATCGTGGATCGGTGGGAGAAAAAAATGATTACCGTGATTACGATACGAACCGTAGTGAAGTCCTTTATGATGAATCCAGCGGACAACGCGTGTTCAATATCGTCCAGTCGATCCAATCACCGACAGGGGATACCGTCTTAGGAACCCTTTATTTACGGAGCAATCTTGAGTCAAAATACAATGAAGTTAGTACAACAGCGGTCATCTTTGTTACCGCCTCGCTGATTGCGGCAGTGATTTCGATCATTGTGGCACTATTGGTCTCTCGTTCCATTACCCAACCAATTGGAGAGATGCGGGAACAAGCGATTCGTATCGCCAAAGGAGATTATAGCCGCAAGGTCGCGATTCATGGAAAAGATGAATTGGGGCAACTGGCGGAAACCTTTAATCAATTAGGGGAACGAATCAAAGAGACCCAAGAGGCGATGGAGTCCGAGCGAAATCGGTTGGACAGCGTCTTGTCTCACATGACCGATGGGGTTGTTGCCACCGACCGACGAGGCAAAGTCATTACCATCAATGAGATGGCGATGTCTTTATTGAATGTCACTAACGAAGAAGCGATCGGGCAGTCGATTTTGACGTTATTGGAAATCGATGAAGAATACACGTTACGAAAGCTTTTGGAAAACCCTGAAGACATGCTATTGGAGCGTCCTAGCAATGATTCGACGGGAACAAATCTGATTTTGCGCATTGATTTCTCCATGATCCGTCGAGAGTCCGGGTTCATTTCCGGTCTAGTTGCCGTAATGCACGATGTCACGGAACAAGAAAAGAATGAGCAGGAACGGCGAGAATTTGTCTCCAACGTTTCTCATGAGTTGCGAACGCCTCTAACGAGTATGCGCAGCTACATCGAAGCGCTGAGTGAAGGGGCTTGGAAAGATCCAGAAATTGCACCGAACTTTCTGAAAGTGACCTTGGATGAAACGGATCGGATGATTCGCATGATCAATGATCTGTTGAGTTTGTCGCGGATGGATAGTGGCAATTCGCAACTGCAGTTGGAATATATCAATTTCAATGAAATGGTTAATTTCGTGTTGGATCGTTTTGACATGATGGTGACGAATGAAAGTAAAAAATATTTGATTCGCCGCGAGTTTACCAAACGAGAATTGTGGGTGGAAGTCGATACGGACAAAATGATCCAAGTGATCGACAACATCATGAATAATGCCATCAAATATTCCCCAGATGGTGGGATCATTACGGTGAAATTGATGGAGACTCATAACAACATCGTCCTTAGCATCAATGACCAAGGACTAGGAATTCCGAAAAAAGATCTCACGAAGATCTTTGATCGTTTTTACCGAGTCGATAAAGCTCGAGCCCGCCAACAAGGAGGCACCGGCTTAGGGTTGGCGATCTCACGTGAAGTCATCAAAGCTCATGGCGGTGCGATTTGGGCGGAAAGTCGAGAAAATCGCGGGTCAACATTTTACATCATGTTGCCGTATGAACCGTATGAGGAGGATTGGTGGGTATGAGAATCTCAGAAAAAATCATTCGTGTAGGCTTGATCGTGATGATCGCCTTGAGTTTTTATTTCTCCTATATGATTTGGCTAAATCCGACCGGGTTCAACAATGCCAGCACGGAAACAGACACTGGCGTCAATCCTTCGGTTCAAACCTACAAACAAAAAAGCGATTTGTTTTTGCCCCTATATCTGACTTGGAATGATGAAGAGGATATCAAAGAAACCAATTCTGAAGCGGTGATTCGAGAGATCCAAGAGGTGATCAACGAGGCAACGATCAGTGATTTGACCCTGCGGACCTATGGTGAGGAACAAGCTTTTTCAAAAGCCCAAGAAGTCAATCAAGGAATATCCTTAAACTACTATACGACGTTTTACTTGAAAGACTACGAGAAAACCTTTGATAAAGAGCTGTCCTTAGAGGACGAAAGTGAAACAGAGGATTTTCCGTTTTCTCGCATCCAGTTTGATCTCGAAGAAAACACGATCCAATTTGTTGACTTTACCCATCAACGAGTAGTTCGAGGCAAGATCGACTGGGATAAAAGCCAAGTAAAACACTTACTGGCAGACAATCCTCGGGAATGGACGGCAATGAGGACTGATCAAGAACGATCCAGCAATCAATATTATACGCAAGATTCGATCAAGCTGAAAAAATACAGCTACTATTCTTCGACACAGTCTCAGAGTTTATTTCGAGAAGCCTTTTTCAGCAATCCTAAAAACGTCAAAATCAATGATGAAAGTGTCGATACCTACTATTATGAAGGTGGGCAAAACATGACGGTCTTGCAAGATCAACAGCAAGTCAAGTTTGAAACCACCACAGATGGTTCCGATGAAACGGATCTGGCAATGTTGAGTGCGGATTACATTATTCGTCTAGGCAATAACTTTGGGACAATCCGCTATTTTGATCAACAAGACAAACACTTGTATTATCGGGTTTTCGTTGAAGGCTATCCAGTCTTTAGTACTGGCGGCCAGGGGGTGATCAGTGTAGCTTTTTCAGAAAGTGGTCAGACCGGCAGTCGTGAAATGACGATTTCTGCCAGCTTGAATGCGATCCAAGTGCCGATTCCTTCTGAAACCGAGATTGAATTGCCTTCTAGTTTGTCAGTCAAAAACGATCTGATTGCGGCAGGGGCTGATCCTGAATCGTTGCAACAGATCATCGTCGGCTATCAATGGGGGGAGATCAAAGATGCACCACTTGTTGATTTGACGCCTGCTTGGTATGTCAATTATGACTCATCTTGGATCAGTTATGATGCATTAATGACAAAATTAGCAGAAACGGAGGAGAATTAATTGGATTTTAAACGAATCGAACGGATTTTTTTCCTCGCTTTTCTTGGTCTGAATGTCTTTTTATTCAATGTTTATAGTGAGGCTCGCAGTGAGCATCAGATGGTTTCACAATCAAACCAAACGATTCCTATCGAACAACGACTTGATTCTGAGGACATTCGGTATTCTGGCGAATTATCAGACGAGGTCTTGAGTGGCTATTATTTGAGCGGTGAACAGACGGATTTTGATGCGGAACTACGAAATCCGCAACTCAATACTCAGTTCAAAAGAGGGTCGACGGTCAAAGGGCAGCAGTTGATCCATGTCTCAACCAATGGCTTTTATATCAGTGATGATTCTCAAACGGAAGAAACCGTCAATGGTTTCTTGCAACGAAAAGACCAAGTCCTGTTTGGGGATGAATATGACTATTTGGAAAACCTCTCTGTCTTGAACGCCAATCATCCGACTGTGGTGGCGGTCCAGTCGTATGAAGGCATTCCTTTCAATGACAGCTCAAGTCGGATCGACATCACCTTAGAACAAACGGATGATCTACTGCAGATTGCCCGTTATACGCAAACACATATCTCCAATATCACGCCTCTAAGGGAAAAGATGACGGTCTATTCAGAAAAAGAAGCAGTAAATACGCTTTATCTAAACAACAAGCTGCCAAGTCACTCGAAAATTCTCTGGACGGAATTAGCCTATACGATGATTTTGAAAGTTAGGGAAAAAAATGTGTATATTCCTGCATGGTTTATTGCTTTCCAATTAGATGGCGATGACACCATTCAAATCGAAACGGTCAATGCCTTCAGCAATCGGATCATCACGAATAATGCCGTTCAAAAGGTAGAAAATCCATAAAAAAGCGGGTATAATGGAACTCGTTGAAACAACCAGAGAGGAAGTCACGTAAACCATGATGAAGGAAAATGCCTTTCAAGTAAGTATTCTAGCCAGCGGAAGCTCAGGGAATTCGCTCTATATCGAAAGCAATAAAAAGCGGATCTTAGTGGATGCCGGTTTGAGCGGCAAGAAGATCACTTCATTATTGGATGAAGTTGGGCGCAAACCAGAAGACTTGGACGCCATTCTTGTGACCCACGAACATCGGGACCACATCCACGGTGTTGGAGTACTGGCACGAAAATACAAACTTGATGTCTATGCGAATACAAAAACATGGCAAGCGATGGACCCAATGATCGGCAACGTCGCTGTCGAACAAAAACACATCTTTGAGATGGGAAAAGTGCTAACTTTGGGTGACTTGGACATCGAAAGCTTTGGTGTCTCCCACGATGCTGCAGCGCCACAATTTTATCGTTTCCATAAAGACGGCAAATCATTCGTGATGCTGACGGATACTGGTTATTGCAGTGATCATGTGCGAGGCATTATCAAAGGCGCCGATGCATACCTTGTGGAAAGCAACCATGACCTAGAAATGCTGCGAATGGGCCCTTACCCATGGAGCCTCAAGCAGCGGATTCTTGGAGATCGCGGTCACTTATCGAATGAAGATGGGGCTCTTGTCATGACGGACATCTTGACCGACAACACCAAACGGGTCTATCTTGGTCATTTAAGTAAAGAAAACAACCTGAAAGAGTTGGCGCACTTAACGATGGTCAATACCATGAAAGAACATGATCTAGGTGTTGGAGAAACCTTTGAAGTCTATGATACCGATCCTGACAAAGCGACGGAATTATTTGCGATCTAATCGATCATCAGAGGGATGAATTTGTTGGGTGGAGGCAGTGGGATGTTTGATGAAGAAAAAATCAAAACTTTGAACGAGCTTGAAATGGCAGTTTATAAATACATTGTCCAGCATTTTGAAGAGATCGATCAGCTGACGATTCGCGAATTGTCAGCTGCATGCCACGTCTCAACGTCGACGATTTTACGATGTATCACGAAATTGGGCTATCGTGGATATTCAGAGTTAAAGTATGCAATCTGTCAAAAAAAAGAACAAGACGCACGAGCGTTTGATCTTTTCTATGATGCAACGATTCAAGTCAATACATTCTTAAAAAAAGTCAATAATGAAGATTACCGTAAGTTTATCCAGCAGGCAGTAGAACTGATTCTTTCCGCACGTCATGTGGCGTTTTCTGGAATCGGCACAAGTGGGATTCTTGGTACTTATGGCAGTCGCTATTTTGCCAACTTAGGTATCAATGCTTATAGCATCGTCGATCCCTTTTTGCCAGTACCGCCTCGTGGGATGGAAAATACGTTAGCGATCATTTTATCGGTGTCGGGTGAAACCATTCAAATGATCAAGCAAACGGAGGACTTCAAACGGTATGGGGCAAAAGTACTCAGTATCACCAATGATGAAAAATCGACGATCGCCCAAATGGCAGATTACAATATTTCCTACTATATGCCCGTCGTCAGTGGGGGAAAAGAAGTCGATTTGAACCTGACGACGCAAGTCCCGGTGATTACACTGATCGAACTTTTAGCCCATCAAGTCTACAAGCAAATCTAAGTGATCGTAAAAAAACAGCTTCGGCTGTTTTTTTTGTTGGAACATGTTTCATATCTCAGAGAAGCTATAGGCAAGGAGCATATTATCCATTAAGATTTATTTGTAAGCGAATTCATCGGCCGGTGGATAGAATTTTATTTTAGGAGTGATGTGAGATGAACGAATGGATCAATGAGAAATTATTACCCCCAATATTAAAATTTGTCAATACGAAAGCAATTACTGCATTAAGGAACGGCATGCTCTATACGATGCCCTTTTCAATCGTAGGATCGATTTTCCTACTATTAGCAAACTTTCCCGTCCAGTCGATTGCGGATTGGGTAACGAATAGCGGCTTAGGTGAATACTTCAACCAAGCCTATGGCGCCTCTTTTGCAATTATGGCCTTTTTCGCCGTAATGGGTATCGCCTATTCATATGTAAAAGCAGAAGGTTACGAAGGACTCCCTGCAGGAATGATTGGTTTAGTTATTTTCTTATTAACTATGGAGTCAAGTGTAACGGATGCTGAAGCAAATGTGACCATCGCAAATGTCATTGATAAGACGTGGACCGGTGGACAAGGCATGATCAGTGCCATCTTAGTGGGACTTTTTGTGGGCTGGGGCTATACTTGGTTCTTAAAACGCGACATCCGGATCAAACTGCCAGAACAAGTGCCCACCAATGTCGCAAACTCATTTACAGCGTTGATTCCGGCAGCTGTTTTGACGACCATCGCATTAGGCATTTATGTTTTCTTTGATAAAGTCTTTCAGACAACCGTGGTCGAATGGATCTACACTGTGATTCAAAGTCCGATGCAAGGTGTGACGGATTCTCTGGGCGGTGCAATGATGCTAGGCTTCTTAGTGCCATTCTTGTGGTTCTTCGGGGTTCATGGTTCGACGATCGTGGGCGGGATCATGGGGCCGATTTTACAAGCTAATTCATTAGCCAATACGGCTATTCTTGAATCTGGTAAAGCATTGACATTGGAAAATGGCGGACATATCGTGACCCAACAGTTTTTAGATCAATTTATGACGGTAACTGGTGCAGGAATGACGATTGGCATCGTGCTATACATGGTGGCTTTTGCCCGTTCAGCGCAGTTCAAACAATTAGGACGTCTCTCCCTGATCCCAGCATTCTTTAATATCAATGAACCAATTATTTTTGCGACACCGATCGTCATGAACCCAATCATGGTATTACCATTTATTTTGACACCGATGGTTTCAGGCGTGATCACGTATTTTGCACTTTATACCGGTATCGTGCCGCTATTTACTGCTGTGCAAGTTCCGTGGACGACCCCGCCGATCATTTCAGGTTTTCTAGTAGGCGGTATCCGGACCGCAATTTTACAATTTGTTGTTTTAGCAATCGGCTTCTTTATTTACTATCCTTTCATTCGTAAGGTCGATAGTTTGAACTATAAACAAGAAACAGAGATCGTTTAATACCAAGGAAGCAGGTTGAATAGAAATGAATAAACTAAGAAGCGATTTTTTATGGGGTGGCGCAGTCGCTGCTCACCAATTGGAAGGCGGCTATCGGTCGGGCGGAAAAGGCGTGAGTGTCGCTGATGTCATGACTGTAGGAGGCAACGGAATTCCTCGCCGAATCACGGAAGGTATCCAACCGGGCGAACGTTATCCCAATCATGAAGCGATCGATTTTTATCATCGGTATCCTGAAGACATCAAGCTTTTTGCCGAATTAGAGTTGAAGTGCTTCCGAACATCGATTGCCTGGACCCGTATTTTTCCAAAAGGTGATGAACGTGAGCCGAATGAGGAAGGCCTGGCCTTTTATGATCGATTATTCGATGAGTGTTTACGCTATGGCATTGAGCCGGTTATTACCCTTTCTCACTTTGAAATGCCCTATCATTTAGTTACCGAATATGGAGGTTGGCGTAACCGTAAGTTGATCGATTTGTTTGTCCGCTTTGCAGAAGTTTGTTTTACGCGCTATCAAAAGAAAGTGAAGTATTGGATGACTTTCAATGAAATCAACAATCAAGCAAACTACAAAGAAGATTTTGCGCCGTTTACCAATTCCGGTCTGTTCTTTACCGAAGGAGAAGACCGAGAAAAAATCATGTACCAAGCAGCCCATTACGAACTCGTTGCCAGTGCGAAAGCGGTGGCGCTAGGGCATGCGATCAATCCTGCGTTTCAAATCGGATCGATGATCGCGATGTGCCCAATCTATCCGTATTCTTGCGATCCCAAAGACATGATGGCAGCCACGGTGGCCATGCAGCGCCGCTATTGGTTTTCAGATGTGCATGCCCGTGGACACTATCCGAGATATATGCGCAGCTATTTTGAGAGAAAACAATTTGATTTAGATATCACCCCTGAAGATGAAGCAATTTTGGCAAAAGGTTGTGTTGACTACATCGGCTTTAGTTACTATATGTCTTTTGCAATCAAAGGTAAGGAAAATGATCCAACCTATGACTATGATGAGAGCCAAGATCTGGTGGATAATCCTTTTGTCGATGCTTCTGAATGGGGCTGGCAGATTGATCCCGTAGGCTTGCGCTATGCCATGAACTGGTTTAACGAACGCTACGAATTGCCGCTTTTCATTGTAGAAAATGGCTTTGGTGCGGTGGATACGGTGGAAGAGGATGGACAGATCCACGATGACTACCGTATTGACTACCTAAAAGCCCATATCGAAATGATGAAAGAAGCAGTAGCTTATGATGGCGTCGACTTATTAGGTTATACACCGTGGGGCATCATTGACTTGGTTTCTGCGGGGACAGGGGAAATGAAGAAACGCTATGGTGTGATCTATGTGGACAAAGACAATGAAGGAAATGGAACCCTTGCTCGTCGGAAGAAAGATTCATTTGCATGGTATCAGCAAGTGATTGCGTCCAATGGCACGAAGGTCTAAAGAAAAAAACGTTACGCAAAATTTCTGCGTAGCGTTTTTTCTTTAGGGCATTTGGATATAGCCGTAATGAAGCAATAACTGAATAATAATCACTAAAGTGTTCATTCCCACATGGGTGATCATGGAAGTCCAAATACTGCCGGTCAAAGCATACAGCCCAGAAAAGAACAGTCCTAAGAAAATATAGACTAAGAGATGATTGTCATTGTGGGCAAAGGCAAAGGCTACGGCGCTGACCACTACACCGACCCAAACATTGCTGTATTTCCCAATGATGCCAACTAAGGCTCTGCGGAAGACAAATTCCTCCATAATTGGCCCACCGACCATTGCTGCGAGAGCAAAGAGTGGGTTTTGCACCACGATGGCAATAATGTTTTCGGTATTTTGCGAAGCGCTGACTTCTCCGAAAAAGGATTCGATAAAGATGGCTAGATTTTGCAACAAAATCGCTGCGACAATGCCTGTTAGCCCGTAAATAAGAATCGCTGAGACTTTGGTTTTTTTGTGTTCAAACGATAGCGGTTCTGTTTGTTTGAAATACAAGAAAAACATGATCGCTGCACCAGCTAAGTAACCGATCGTTGTTGCTGCTACTTGATGTCCGCTAGGGACGAAAGCGATCGGTAGAAAAAAGACGATGCCGTAAGTAAGAATCGTGGATAAAGAATATTTTGATAAAGACATAGTTGTTTCCTCACACTCCTTTGCTTCATTATAGACTAGGTTGCTTCTAGAAACAAAAAATCCTACTATTTTTATCAATCAAATAGAAATGCAAAAAAAAATTTAGCAAAAGGCTTGCAAAAATGAGGGAAAATGAGTAATATTGAAAATGTAAGTTAGCACTCGACATAAGAGAGTGCTAATACTAAATTCTATAACATTCATTGGAGGGATTTATCGTGTTAAGACCATTAGGTGATCGTGTGATTATCGAAGTCGCAAAAGAAGAAGAAAAAACTGTAGGCGGAATCGTGCTTGCATCAGCAGCAAAAGAAAAACCACAAACGGGTACCGTTATTGCAGTCGGCGAAGGACGCACGCTCGAAAACGGTGAAAAAGCTCCTGTTGCTGTCAACGTTGGCGAACAAGTTATGTTTGAAAAATACGCTGGCACAGAAGTGAAATATGAAGGAACAGAATATTTGATCGTTGCTGCAAAAGATATCATTGCAGTAGTAGAATAAGAAAAATAAAAATACTTGAGGTGATGAAATCATGGCAAAAGAAATCAAATTTGCAGAAGACGCACGTGCAGCAATGCTTCGTGGGGTAGATAAATTAGCAGATACAGTAAAAGTAACCTTAGGCCCTAAAGGTCGTAACGTGGTTTTAGAAAAATCTTACGGTTCACCATTGATTACAAATGACGGTGTAACGATCGCTAAAGAAATCGAATTAGAAGATCATTTTGAAAACATGGGCGCAAAACTTGTTTCTGAAGTGGCTTCAAAAACAAACGATATCGCTGGTGACGGAACAACGACTGCTACGTTATTGACACAAGCAATCGTTCGTGAAGGATTGAAAAATGTCACCGCTGGTGCGAACCCATTAGGTATTCGCCGCGGGATCGAAATGGCAACAAAAGTGGCTGTAGAAGAGCTACACAACATTTCATCAATCGTTGATTCAAAAGAAGCGATCGCACAAGTTGGTGCTGTTTCTTCTGGTAGTGAAAAAGTTGGTCAATACATTGCTGATGCAATGGAAAAAGTCGGTAATGACGGCGTTATTACTATTGAAGAATCAAAAGGGATCGAAACAGAATTAGATGTCGTGGAAGGAATGCAATTTGATCGTGGGTACTTATCACAATACATGGTAACTGACAACGATAAAATGGAAGCAGCGTTAGAAAATCCATACATCTTGATCACTGACAAAAAAATCTCTAACATCCAAGATATTTTGCCATTGTTAGAACAAATCTTACAACAATCAAAACCATTATTGATCATCGCTGATGACGTTGATGGCGAAGCATTACCAACACTTGTATTGAACAAAATCCGTGGAACATTCAATGTTGTCGCAGTGAAAGCACCAGGATTTGGTGACCGTCGTAAAGCAATGCTAGAAGACATTGCGATCTTAACTGGTGGTACAGTGATCACTGAAGACTTAGGCCTTGAGTTGAAAGATGCAACCATCGATAACTTAGGTCAAGCAAGCAAAGTGGTTGTGGATAAAGACAACACAACGATCGTTGAAGGTGCTGGTGAAAAAGAAGCGATTGACGCACGCGTTCAATTGATCAAAAACCAAATCGCTGATACAACTTCTGACTTTGACCGTGAAAAACTACAAGAACGCTTAGCAAAACTTGCTGGTGGGGTTGCAGTGATCAAAGTTGGGGCACCAACTGAAACTGAATTGAAAGAATTGAAATTACGTATTGAAGATGCATTGAATGCAACACGTGCCGCTGTTGAAGAAGGCATGGTCTCAGGTGGGGGAACTGCCTTAGTCAATGTCATCAACAAAGTTGCAGAAATCGAAACAGATGGCGATGCAGCTACAGGTGTCAAAATCGTGTTACGTGCATTAGAAGAACCAGTTCGTCAAATTGCTGAAAACGCAGGATACGAAGGTTCAGTCATCATCGACAAATTGAAAAACGCTGACTTAGGCGTTGGTTTCAATGCAGCAACTGGCGAATGGGTAAACATGCTAGAAGCTGGGATCGTTGACCCAACGAAAGTGACGCGTTCTGCCTTACAAAACGCAGCTTCTGTTGCCGCATTATTGTTAACAACTGAAGCAGTCGTTGCCGACAAACCAGAACCAGCAGCACCAGCAGCTCCCGCAATGGACCCATCAATGGGTATGGGCGGCATGATGTAGTTATAATAAAAGAACCTCTATTTATAGGGGTTCTTTTATTTGTTTAATGTCAATTTTATACAAAAGGGGCAAAAAAGGGGCAAATTACAAATTGTTTAATCGATCGATAACCTGCTCTTTGGATTTTTTGGTCACGTGATTATAAATTGATAAAGTCGTGTTGGCATCGGAATGTCCGACTCTCTCCATTATGGTTTTTAAAGGAAGATTCAATTCAGCTAGTAAAGAAATATGACTATGTCTGAATATGTGTGAGGATAAGTTTTTATCCCATTTTAGTTCGTCTTGAACTCTATGCAGTACCATATTAAAGCTATGGAGAGACAACGGAGTACCTCTAGATGATTTAAATATATAATCCTCGTTACTTTGGGAGCCGAATACTAAAGAGTTGTGTTCTATGATTTCATTAACAATTTTTACTGCTCTATTAGGCAAAGAAACCATTCTTTTAGAATAGATATTTTTAGGTGAAGTTTTTATAGCATCTGCCATTTTTAAGAAAGAATAGTCCAATGTGCCGTTAATATCCAAAGTACTCCCGTCAAAGTCCTTTACTTGTAATGCCTGTAACTCTCCGTATCTTAGGCCTGTTAAATATAACAATTCTGCAATGTTAGCGTGCAATAATCTTTTAGTAGATTTTCTCATATATACAAGCAACTCTGTCATTTCGCTTTGATCAAGGTATTTTTCATCCATGTTCTTTTTTCTTTTTTCTTCTTCAGTTTTTTTTCTTTGAATTTTGACATTCAGCGCTAGATTTTGTTTAATATACTTTTTCTCAACTGCATAATTCAACATGATTGAAAGGGTCGTCTTGGTCTGTTTCGTATAATTCAAGGATAGGTCACCGAAAGTATACATTTTTTCTGTAATATTACGAATCATATTCTCGTCTATATTTCGAACAAGAACATCGTCAGATATAACTTTTTGAATATGTTTCATCATCTTTGGAACTTTGGTCCAGCTTGTTCTTTTTACATGTTGTTGATAATAAACAAACCACTCTTCGTAAAGCTCCTTGAAAGTGATGTCAGATTTATCATAAGTACTCAATGCTTCCTCTATTTTTTTGTCTAATATTTTCTGTGCATTCTTCCAGGCTCTGGAAGAATCACTTGTTAGAACAGTACTTGTCTTTTTCCATTTTTCGGTATAGGGATCTTTGTATCTTTCTATAAACTTATATCTTCCGTTGCCTAAAGATTCGCTCCACATTGTGTGTACCTCAATTCTTTGTTACAATAGGCATGACTAAATAAGCCTATCGTTTATTTTGTTTTGCACGCCTGTCTTTGGTCGGAGGGGCGTGTTTTTTTCTTTACTCGTAATAGCCTTGTTCGATAGCTTCTAATGTTTGAATTTCACCAGATGTTAATTCTCTATCTTGAATACTTTTTATTTCATTATATATACGTCTTGCATTTTCAGAAGTTCCTTCAGGCAATGTTGTTTGCTCAGCTTGACTACCATTAAATGAATCTTCATATTGACCGGAACCTACTACATAAGTTTCGTTTTCACTAGCTCTGACTGCTTCTTCCCAATCCTCGGCTGTCCAGCCTTCAGCCTTTGCTTTTTCCCACTCAGCTTCACCTTCTTGCCAGCTTGCTGGCATATCGGAAAGGCCTTCGTTATAGGAACTATCTTCATTGGGATTATTTGTATTGGCTAAAGATTTTGTTTCTTCAGGCTTTTCTAATTCAGTCAAATCAATTTCATAAATACCTATTTCTTTATCTTCATACATAGCTATCATTTTAACTGGGAAATCTAAGTTATCCAGAGAGTAAGTCTCTATTATGTCCACGGTTTTATCGGGTAACAGTTCATCAGAACGAGAGTTTTCTTTATCAACTTGCTCATTATATGATTCGACATCATCTGTTGATCCAAATGCATCTAAGCTATAGTAGGTATTATCGAGATCGACCTCAGAAGTTTCATTCTCTTGTTTAAATAAAACGTAATCATTAATAATATCAATAGGTGTGATATTGTTATCTGAAGTATTCTTTAATGAATACGTTATATATAACCCATAGCCATCTTCAGACGGACTTTTAACTATTTCAGAATTTTTATAAGTAAGTTCAAACTCATCAGTAATGATTTTCCCATATTCGAAGTCAGCTTTTTGTTCTTCAGAAACAGAAGTCGTTTGAGAAGTTGTATCAGTTGGGGGAGTTGTACTTTCTTCATTATTAGAACATCCGGTCATTATTAAACCAACAAACAATAAGCACGGTACGACTTTTTTCATCTTCTTTCCTCATTTCTTTGATATAATATATTTGTACTATCTCAGAAATGAGTAACCCTTATCGAAGCTGGTCCTTTGATAGGGGTATTTTTATCTAGCATATTTAACATCGTAGCCCATCCCAATACTAAATTCTTCTATTAATTGACTATAATTATAAATGTCATCGTATTCGCTGGTGAAGTAGCTTATCATAAATCTATCTGCAGCATATTCCATTTTCGACTTTAAGACAAATGAGAGTTTATAAAGCTCGTAATTATCTTGATCTTCACAAGCATGCCCTAATTCATGAAGTAAAGCCTTCTTCGTATCAAAATCATTTAACTTACTATTCAATACAATTATATTTACAATTGGTAGATATTTCCCATGATCTTCCAAAAATTCATCATAAACTATTGTTATGTTCAACTTTTCAACAATTTCTAAAATCTGAGCATCCAAACAAACACCCTCTTATATTTTTCCGTCCAAGTATGCTTTTGCAATCCTCTCTAAAACTTGACGGTCATTTTCCGAAACTTCTTTACCGTTATAACTCATAACAGATTTCAAAGCTTCTTCTATGGTCATTTCTTTTTGTTTTTCGGACATTCCCATGTGTGGGTTGTCTGTCCTTCCTAAAAGGTAATCTGTCGATACGTGAAAGTAGTTTGCAATAAGCTCTAAAGTCTCAGCTTTTGGACTACTCGTTCTCCACTGATAGATAGCATTTTTAGATAATCCATTATCTTCTGCAACTCGATTTAAACTTTTCCCCTGTTTTTTTGCAAGTTCTGAAACCCTTTCAAATAAACTCATTTTCAACCATCCTTCTTGCAAATGAGTTATTTTTCCCAAAGTATAATAAAAAACACTTTATAATTATAAAGTTATGGGATAATATTAGCTCATAAGCAAATTAAATACGCTAATAAATACAGAAAGACACTTATATTTATTAAAAACAATCGAGGTCGGGAAACTAAGAATGTTTAATATATAGGTATTATTCCGTCTTTTTATTAACCATAAACCAATATTATAAAACTTTGGGATTGATGTCAACTATTTTAGCGTATTTTGTTCGCTTTATTAAAAAAAGGAGGTGTGGTATGTCTAAAGATTTCATCGTTAAAGTTAGGGTTGAGTTAGCACGGTACGATAAAACACAAAATTGGCTTGCTGAGACAATTGGAATTTCGAAAACATATATGTCTGACATTATGAATGGTCGACGTAAACCGGATAAACAAATAAAACCAATCGAAACAGCTCTAGAACAACTTAAGAATTCACATTAGAAAGGAATGTAAATATGAAAAAACCAACTATTCCGGAATTAATCAAAATGGCTACGGATAAGACTTCGATTTCTGAATGGGATAGGCGTGAGGATTTAATGATTCGTTTCAATGGGTTATCTCGTACTACTTTAAATACGTATCAAAAAGAGATGGAGAGTATTCCTGAATTCAAAGAAGGAGTTTTAAAACCAACCCATAGCGTAACTTGGATTCATCTTGGAACATTCCTTTGGTATTTGAAATGGAAAGAAGCTAACCGTTATAGATCAAAAAAATTGAAACCTTCAGAGGTTGCATAAAGAGGAGGAAGCAAAATGAGCACACCGCAAATTTTCAATTTTGAAAAAAACGAAGTTCGAACATTTTTAGTGAATGATGAGCCGTATTTTGTTGGTAAAGACGTTGCAAGTGTTTTGGGTTATTCAAATACGCCAAAAGCAATTAGAGATCATGTAGATGAGGAAGATAAAACGCAGAACGAATCGTTCACCGTTAATGGAACAGCATTAATGCTAATAAATGAATCGGGGCTATACAGCTTAATACTTAAATCCAAGCTACCAAATGCAAGAAAGTTCAAACGTTGGGTAACGAGTGAAGTCCTTCCAACAATCAGAAAAACAGGTAGCTACACAAACGTTCCTCAAAGTTTCGCTCAGGCATTGCGACTAGCAGCTGACCTAGAAGAAAAGAATCAACTGCTCGAACAACAAATAGCTGAATATGAGCCGAAAATCAGTTACTTAGATATGATCCTGTCATCGACTGATACAGTAGCAACGTCTCAAATCGCTGCTGATTATGGAATGTCGGCAATCGCACTAAATAAACTGCTTAATGAGTTAGGTGTTCAACATAAAGTCAGTGGTCAATGGATTCTGTACCACAAACATATGAACCAAGGATACACAAAATCGCACACAAGCGAAATTCCAAAAGCTGATGGCGGCGTAAAAGTTGTGATGAATACTAAATGGACGCAAAAAGGTCGTGTCTTAATTTACAACTTATTAACTGCAGAGGGTTACTATCCTCAAATGGATCTATTGGATTAAAAATAACCCCACACGGAAGTAGGGGCTAAATCTTATTACTTTTTCACTTGTCTGGTTTGATAAGCATTTTGCATAGAATCGAAACAACTAGCATAAGTGTTATGGGTGAGTTAACACCGGTGATAACACCAAAAGCTAATGCAAAAACAGTTTGGTAAATAAAGCCAGAAAGTTCATTGTAAAATGTCTGTTTATTTAGAAGCACATCTAAGAAAGAAGGGTCGATATCTTGATTTATAACTTTTTCTTCGTGTTCGGAATCGTGAGCTTTATTAGAAACCAACTCACTTTTATCACTTATTTCTTGATTGTCCTTGAGCAACGTAGGGGCCATCAAATTAAGATAATTTCGAATCTCATTAGATTCTTGAATGTTCTGATTGGCAATAAATTCCGACGCTAACAACAAACTTTCTTTTTCCTCTTTAGTAAAATCTTGTTTCTCTTTCAACTCAACTAATCTGGAGTCTAAGTTAGTAAGTTGAGTTTCGATTGGAACATCATTTTTGAGTTCAACGGGAGTAGTAATGCCGCTATAAAATTTCTTTACATCTGGGATTAAGGAACGAATCTTTTCGTAATGCTCATTTGCTAATTTCACATTTTCAGTAGCAGCATTCATTATCTTAACCTGTGGAGCAATCATTTCTTCAAATTGTCGGATTTGTTCTAAGGCAGGCTCAATAATTTTCATTCGTTCTTCTAAGTAAGAATTAAATGTTTCGAGATTAAATCCATCCACATTAACACCACCAGTTTTTAACAATTATACCAAAGGAGGAACCGCATGGAAATCACTATCTCAATAGAAACAAACGGATCGACAATGCAGCATACCGTATCGACAAAAGAAGAAGCGCTCGCTTTGATCGATCGATACTTCAAGGAGGAAAAACTATGATTAAGAAATTTTGCATCTGGTATTTACGAATCACTGAAACACCGGTATTTCTCAATTTAGAAACGGTGGATGGCGACATCAACCTTGTCGCAAAAAAAGGGCCGGTTTTCTTAAGTGCTGATACCGGACCATACGGAGTATTCCTTAATTACAAAAGCAAAAGGAAGGTGAGACGGTATGACTAGAGCAGAAGTTTTGCGCATCGGTAAAGCCATTGCTGATCGCAAGTATGAGATTGAAAAGCCGTATATTTTAGCTAAACAATATATCGAACGAATGAAACGAAAAAAAGAGTCTACACCAGTTCCCGCTAGTGTAGACAAAATGTAAACATTATTAGTTAAGGAGATTATACTATGAATTCATTTGACAGTCTAGGGGCAAGACAATTGCCGCCAGATGAACCAGATCCGATTGCATTTGATTGGCGTGGAAATCCTCTTTACCAAGGTGACCTAGTCTATTCCATTGATGATCAATTCATCCATGAGGATGACCTGTTGGAGTACTGCAAATCAAAACTAGGAAATCCGGTGCCGTTATGAGTGAATTAGAACTGACTTTTAATCAGAAACTGATAAAAATCCAAGCGGAATTAAAGGTCCCAAAAAGTAATTACAGCGACTTTGGAGGATACAACTTCCGAAATGCAGAAGATATTTTGAAAGCAGTAAAGCCACATAATCTTAACCATGGTTTTTTACTGACTTTGACAGACATGCCCATATTTATGGATGGTCGCTTTTATATCAAAGCTACTGCAACACTAACTGATGGAACGGATTCGCTAAAAGTGGAAGCATATGCTCGAGAAGCTGATGCGAAACCCAAAATGGATGATAGCCAAGTGACTGGATCGGCATCTTCATATGCTCGTAAATACGCACTACAAGGTTTGTACCTCATTGACGATGGAATTGATGCTGATTCTCAAAACACAGCTGATAGCGTTTCTGATGACCAAATGCGTGAAGAATTTTTGGAAATATTTCATAGACGTGTAGCAGAAGTTTCTGGCCTTACTCAAACAAAACCAGAAGTCATCGAAGCGAATATTCTTGGGAAAAACGGATTCGATCATTTGGATCAGGTCCCCCCTGAGTATTACCAACAAGTTATTGGTTATATGAAATTACTGTTGAAAAAAGCAGAACAGAAAACACAAAAAGTAAACAAACCTGTGGTAGATCCTAAGCCACAGCAAGAAGCCAAATCTTTTACATGGGGGAAATAGCGGATGAATGAATTAATCAAAACAGACACATCAATTCAGATTGACTATACACCAAGTACCATTGAAATCAAAAATGAAGCGGAGCTTGAAGCGCTTGTTGAAAATACCGCAAATCACTACAAAAGTTTGACCTTTAGTGAAGGAGATATCCAAGGAGTTAAAGACGCACGGTCTTCGCTGAATAACATTATAAAGTTGCTTGAAGAAAAACGAAAAGAAGTGAAAAATGGCTATTCTGAGCCTTTAAAAGCATTTGAAGCCAAGATCAAGAAATTTGTTGATCAGATGGAAGCTGCCAAAGAAGGAATTTCTCAAAGTCTTGATAAATTCGAATCTACAGAACGTGATTCTCGATTGCAGAAAGTAAAAGCAAAAATCAATGAATTGTGCGCCGTTGTTGGGGTTGATCCGAGTGATATACAAATACATGATAAATGGACAAACAAAGGAGCTTTTACAACAACTAAAGGAGAGTTGAAAAAAGCGACTAGTGAAGACATTGCGGTGGCAATCAATGAGCTTGTAGCTAAAAGACAACAAGCGTTCATTGATAAGAGAGTTGTTGAAGGGTATGCGAAAGCAGTCCACTTGGATCCTGTTTCATGGGTAATATTGCTTGATCAGGGGCTTAACGGGATGAGGTTATGACTAAAATTGATCAGGTTGTCGCAGAACAAAAAGCTCGTATTTCCAAAGCAGAGGAAGTCATTCACAAAGTTGAGAAGAAAGAGCCAGTTCCTTCAGTACCAATTGATCGAGAAACTGGTGAAATTATTGAGGAGACTACACAAGAAAAGGAAGTATCCGAGCAATGCAACGTGGTCACGCTGAAACTCAAAGGCTCAGATGAACAATTTAGTCTATTAAATCAAAGTATTGTGCAATTAGGGATCGAAGTTGTCTATGTGATTGAATGATGCTAGCCAAGATTCTAAAGCAACAGGGGAACAGATTTCTACTGGAGGTTGACGAGAATGTGAATCCTGAGCACCTTGAAACGATCCGCAGGGGGCAGGAGGGATTCGCAGAAATCCAGTTTATAGATAATGACCCCAGAAGTGCGAAGCAAAATGCATTGTCTCATTCATTGATCAAAGATATCGCTGGGAGTGAAAATATTCCACGCTATGAAGCGAAAGAGAAAATGCGAAAAATTTATCAGGATACCTACGATTGCGAGTTCAGTCATGCTACAGCAACAAAATCAGAGATGAACCAATGGATTGACTTTCTAATCGAATACGTTGTTGCAGAAGGAGTTCAGTTGCCAAGGCGCTATAACTACCTTCTGGAACACGACAGTTTCTTCTACTTCTGCTGTAAGCACCGCAAATGCGCAGTAACTGGTCAATCAGGAGCGCAGATCCACCACGTAACGGCAGTAGGTAATCGCCACAGAAACAAGGTCGATCATCGAAAGTTTCCATTTGTTGCTTTGAGTTGGAAATACCACAATATTGCTC
>JAAAKD020131861.1:0-88480 GCA_010014825.2 Danaus melanippus | reverse complement strand
GATCCAGATCCAAGCAATCGTTTCTTTAATCCAGATTTAGGCGGCGGTGCTTTGTTGGATATTGGTACGTATGCTGTTTCATTTACCCGCTTTTTCATGACGGATACACCAGAAGTGACATTTAGTAGCATGAAACCCTTCTCTACAGGGGTGGATGAACAATCAGTCACGATCCTGCAAAATCCAGCCGATGAAATGGCTAGTGTCACGCTGACTTTCCAAGCGAAAATGCCTAAAACCGGTATCGTCGCTTTCGAAGAAGGATACATTACCGTAGATGAATACCCTCGTGCGGACAAAGCCGTGATTCATTTCCGCGATGGAACAAATGAAGTGATTGAAGCGGGCGACAGCAGTCAAGCCCTTAATTATGAAATTGCGAATATGATCAAAGCCATCGACGGCGAAATCAAAGGATCGATCCACTTGACCACCGATGTCATTGATGTTTTGGATCAAATGCAAGCTTTTTGGGAACAGCAGTAAAAATGAAAAGACTCCTTTGCGGGAGTCTTTTTTAACGTTCCATAGTTTCAATCTGTTCAGAAAAGTCGGCTTTAATTTCAATAAAACTTTTAAAAGTTTGCAGAAACTGAAACAACTGAGCGCGATTTTCAAATTCTGCTCTTGTTTGGGGCAATGGCTTTTGTCGATAATCTTCATAAAGCGCAGCGATTTTTGCCAAGATTTCTTTGCCATTGTTGTTTTCATGAAAGGACTCAGCGGTAAAGGATAGTAGCTCTTGAAACGCATTTGTATAGGCTTCTTCTACCCAAAATAATTGTAAAAGATCAACCATTTCCAAGAGTAAGCGGGCTTGGCTTTGCCGCATAGTAAAGTACTCTTCATAATAGGAGCCTTCTCCTCGCCATTGATTTTCGCTATGAACCATCGCTTGCTGCTTGCCCTGTTTGATCTCTCCTAACAGTGCTTGACAGACATGGGGAAGCGTCGCTTTTTCTTTTTCTGTTAACGCGATCGACATATCTTTTAAAAGACTTTTAAACGTTTCTTCCACCAACTGCTGTTTTTCTTTCAATGCCCGTTCGCCGTCTGGCATATACAAGTTAAATAAAAGTGCAAAGCCGATGCCAATACTCATCAACAAAAAAGCATTTCCAATCAGTGGCCAAGCAAACGAACGTTCCATCATATAATGGGTCACCAAGACCGAATTGACCACGATCCCATCGGTTAATTTGAAAGAGACTGCCGTCGGAATAAATAGGAAGAGAAAAAGAACAAAGCCCAGCGGACCAAAGCCTAAAAGATGGAAGCTGACAAAAGCTAAGAGCGTCGCGATCGCCAAGGAGACCAAACGACCGATCCCTGTAAAGAGCGAGGTTTTCTTTGTATTCCCTACACTCAAAATTGCGATGATCCCTGCTGCTGGTGCATACAATAGACCGATCTGCTGTGCCAGAAACATGGACAAACCCGCAGCAATTGCCGTCTTGACTGTTCTCAATCCAATTTTCATTTTTGTCACCTCCTTTGAAAAGTATACTAAATTGTGAGGAATAAGACTAGAATTTCTCAACCGCTTTGGGTATGATTAAGTAAAGGGGGCATTCTACCATGAAACTGGGGCGTTTTCGCTTAGGTATGCGAACGATAAAAACAGCCATCGCTGTCATGCTTTGTATCCTGCTCTTTCATTTCCTTGATCGCGGCCAGCCTTTGATTGCTGCCTTATCTGCTGTCTTTTCATTGCGGCAAGACCTGACCACAACGATCTCTTTTGGGAAATCACGGGTGTTAGGAAATACGATCGGTGGCGGTACAGCTATTTTTTATTTTTTAACCAAGCAATATTTTCAAAATGACTTTCTGATCGAATTGTTTGTCCTGCCCGCACTGGTCATCTTTGTTATCGTTTTTTCAGATGGCATCAATAACAATTCTGGCATTATCTCTGCCATTGCGACGATGCTTTTGATCACTTCCAGTGTCCCTCAAGGGGAATCGATCATCTTTGCATTGGACCGTGTACTTGATACTTTTATCGGCACCTTAGTAGCCTTGTCGATCAATTTCGTTATTCGACCGCCTGAGGAAGAGAAAAAGGATGAGATCCAAGAAGATCTGGTCGTTCTAAGACAAAAAGAACTTGAACTAAAAGCCATGCTAGAAGAAGTCCAAGGGGAAATCTCTGAACAAGAAAAACAAGACAAATAAAAACAGCCTTTTTCCAGAATGCTTCTGAAAAAAGGCTGTTTTTGTTACTCATTGGCTTTCAAGGCATCAATCATATTGACATGTTTCAACTTGAAATACATCGCGATCCCTACCACGCCTGAAAACAAGCAGGTCAATCCAGCGGCATACACATAGCTCATTGGTTCGACTGTCGGTGAAAACATGGCGATATCGACTTCAATGGTCTGTAGGACAAATTGATGCTGAAGCACCCCTAACAACAAGCCAAATCCAATACCGAAGATCGTTAAGAAGATATTTTCTCGAAAGACGTACATCGTCACTTCCCGATCATAGAAGCCTAACACTTTGATGGTCGACAACTCTCGAATGCGTTCCGCTATATTGATGTTGTTCAAGTTATACAACACGATAAAGGCTAATGCTCCTGCTGACGAGATCAAGATCCAAATAACGATGTTCAAAGTTGCTGTCGTGTCATCCAAGGCATCTGCTGAAGCTGAAAGGAAGGAAACATTGATAATATTGTCTTGTGCCATCAGGTCAGCTGCGATCGCTTCTTCTTCCGTTTTACTTAAGTGCTGATTGAATTTCAATAATTCACTGTTGTAAGAAGGCGTTTCCTGAAAAACTTTTTCGTACATTTCAGGTGTCAAATAAGCAAAATGCCCCGTGTAGTTTTCTGCAATGGCAGCTACCTCTAGTTGAAATTCTTCGCCGCTTTCATTCGTTAACGTCAGGGTGTCCCCCACTGATAAACCAAACAACTTAGCAAGTTTTTCATTGATGATCGCACCATCTTTTCCTAGTTCGTAAGCTTCTCCTGAAACCCGATCATTCAAGTGGACAAATCTCGATAGAGCCGCAGGATCTTCTGGCACGGTTACGGTCACTTCTTGCTGCGTCACTCCCGTTTGAGCCAACGTTAGGCTTTCGGTATGCAAGAACAATCCTTCGTCAAAACCGTCGATTTCTTCTGCAGCAGCTTTTGTTTCATTCATTGCCTGGGAGTCCTCGTCATCAAAGGTGATCACTGCCTGATATTGCCAGATCTTCTCAAACTGTAAAGGAATGATATTGCTGATGGAATCTCTTAAGCCAAATCCAGTCAAGATCATGGACGTACATCCGGCGATCCCTAAGATGGTCATGAGCATTCTTGACTTGTAGCGAAACAAGTTTCGCATTGTAACTTTTTGAATAAAACTTAAGTGACGCCATATAACGGTGATTCTTTCTAAGAGAATTCGTTTCCCTGTTTTTGGCGCCTTTGGTCTTAGCAAGGATGCCGATGACTGTCTTAAATCAAAACGTAAAACCAGTAGCGCGATACCGATGGTACAAAGCAAGCTGACTCCCACAGCAATCAATGAAAGCCGCAAATACCATGGGGTGTCATACTCCGTGAGATTGTATAGCGGTCCATAAGCTTGAATGATGATTGCTGGAAAAAAGGAAAAGCCTACTGCTAGTCCCAATACAGCACCTGTGATGCCTGCTGCAGAGGAATATAGTAAGAACTTCTGGCCAATTTCCCAGTTACGATAGCCTAGTGCTTTCAACGTTCCGATCTCACTGCGTTTTTCATCGATCATCCGCGTCATAGTGGTTAGACTCACTAAGGCTGCGATCAAAAAGAAAATGACAGGAAAAATCGTGGCTAAAGACGAAACGCGTTCCGCATTGTCTTGATACTCTGAATAACCAGGATTGGCATCCCGATTTGCTACACGATAAACTGCCGGTTTTAGCTCCAACAATTCTTGCTCTTTTTCCGCAACTTCTTTTTTGGCATCTTCAAGTTTTTCGCGTTCTTTGGGCGCTCTTTCTTTAAATTCAGCAAGCTTTTCTTGAAGGGTTGCTTCGTTTTCTTGGTATTCCAGCCAGCCCTTGTCTAGCAAAGACCGACCATTGGCTTGCTCAGAAGCTAAAGTCTCCCGAGCAACACTCAGCTGTGATTCTCCTTGAGTGATCTGGGTCTGCGCCTGTGCCAATTCTTGGCGTCCGGCACTGATTTGGCCCCAACCAGCGTTGACTTGCTGCTGTGCCTGCTGAAGTTGCGCTTCTTGTTCATTGATTACAGCCAGTTGTGCGCTTAATTGGGCACGTTGTTGCTCACCTTCGGTAATGAGTGGATTTAATGCATCTTCAGCTGCCGTCAGCATAGTAGCAATCATCGTTTCATCGATTTCCTCCAGGTCAGGAATCGAACCAATGACATCTGTCGGCAGGTTCAACTGTGCCAGAGCGGCCGTTACTTGTGCGTAGACGGCAGGGAGCTGGGCCATTTGCTCCTCTGCAGAAAGTTGACCCACACTTTTGATTTGATCCATGCCTTGGTATGCCAGAGCAAGTTTCTCATCCACTTGTTGGACGCCATTTTGTAGTTCGGTTTTTTGTGCCGAAATAGGCGCTAATTGGTCTTGGGCCGATTTCACTTGGGCTTCTTGCTGAAGCAACGCTTGTTCGCTTTGATCCAGCAGTCGTTGGTTTTCCGCCAATGCTTGCTTGCCCTCAGCTATTTTTTGTGCTTCACTAGTCAACTGCTCTTGGGCAGCTTGAATTTTTGCCTGGAAGGCTGCTTCTTGTTCCGTCAGTTCCCGGTGCGCCTGCGCTAATTTTTCTTGTGCGTCGTCGAGTTCCCTTTGCGCTTCTTGCAGAGCCTTTTCTCCGTCGCGGATCTGTTCTTTGGCTTCGTCAATGGCTGGTTGTGCTTCATCGATCAGCTCTTGTCTGCGTCCTTGCGCCCGAGGAGCCAACTTTTTCTCAACTTCATCACTTATTTGATCTCTTTTCGTCTGATACGCTTCTGAATAGCTTTCCATTTGAGATAAGTCATCAAAGCGAACTAAAATTCGAGCGTACGCACTTTCTTTAAAATCCTCCTCAGGAATCACCGCAAAGTAATCCACGGTCCCATTACCAACGGTACTGTTCCCCCGATGAAAGTTCTCAATATATTCAGGACTATTGACAAAGCCCACGATCGTGAAGGTATGGGTTTTTAATTGATTTTCGCCACTTTCTGGTAACTCAAAGGATTCATCTAATTCGAAACTACCACTATTTTGCGCCGCTTGATCTAAGGCGATTTCCCCTGATTTTTGTGGCAATCGACCAGAAGTCACCTCATATTGATTGACAGGTCGTTCAGTTGAAAGAGAGAAGACACGAATCACAGCACGATGATTTTCGGCATTGATATCGGCGATCTGCTCCGCCTCAACCGCCTTAACTCCAGGCATTTCCTCAATGATTTGGCGATCCGTATCCGACAACCCCAAAGTTGAAGCAATCGTGAGGTCGGCTAATTGTTGGCGAGAAAAGTAATCTTCAGCAGCTTGTTTCATATTAGGGCCGGTGGCGCTGATCCCGACAAAAAAAGCGACTCCTAAAAAGATAATGCCTAAAATGGACAGAAACCGCCCGGGTGCTTGTCTAATTTCACGTAAACTGGAACGTAATAATGTTTTTTTCATAGGCATTTACCAAGAAATAGAGGCAATTGGAATCGGATGAGTATTTTTTTCCATCTTGCGAACCTTTGCGTCATTGATATGGATCACGCGATCCGCCATGGGAGCCAATGCACTGTTATGTGTAATGATCAAAACGGTCGTCCCGGTCTCGCGAGCTGTTTTTTCTAAAATAGCCAAAATCTGTTTTCCTGTTTCATAGTCAAGTGCCCCAGTTGGTTCATCACAAAGCAGCAGTTTGGGCTTCTTGGCTATGGCACGAGCGATCGTGACCCTTTGCTGTTCACCGCCAGACAATTGTGCAGGAAAGTGATCCAAGCGATCACCTAATCCAACTTGGGTCAAAATCTCAGCTGCATCAAGTGCTTCGGGTACGATTTGTGCCGATAGTTCCACATTTTCTCTAGCCGTCAAATTCGGCACCAAATTATAAAATTGAAAGACAAATCCGACGTCTTTGCGACGATAGGTCGTTAGTTGTTTAGCATCAAAGCTAGCAATATCGGTTCCATCGACAATCACTTGGCCGCTGTCGCATTGATCCATCCCGCCTAGTATGTTCAATACGGTGGATTTACCGGCACCACTAGGTCCAAGGATCAGCGCGATCTCGCCTTTCTCTACGGAAAAAGAAACGCCATCATTGGCAGCAATCACCGTATCGCCCATTGTGTATTTCTTCACTTCTTTCACTACATCAATATAACTCATTTTATTCCTCCAAGAATTCCAGCGCCGCATGCGCTTTCTCGCTTATCAGTGTATCACATTTTTTCCCTTGAAAGAAACCGCAAAAAAGCAGCACAAGGTCGTGCTGCTAAAAACAAGTCATTCATTCAAAGTGATCCAGATTGGCAAAAGCAAAACAAATCATTTTGTGTGGTCCGCAATTCTTTGTTGCGTTTCTTGCCAAAGTTTCTGTGCTTGTTGCTGCTCCTTCGGGATCTCGGTTGGGACTGCTTGACGATCAACAAAGTAGTGGCCACTGATCCCCGCAACGTCTGGACTTAGCGCTAAGTAAATCGCTGTATCTGCCCCTTCTTCGGCTGTTTTAAAAAAAGGCGTCAACATTTTATAAATAGATTGACCAAATCCTGTTTGTCGGCTGACCCCTAAGCTCGTCGCCACAGCTCCCGGATGCAAGGCATTGGCAGTAACGGTCGTATTGCGTAGCTGAAACGCAAGCGCATCTGTAAATAAAATCAGGGCTTTTTTTGAGCGGCCATATTCCCGCCAAGGGAAAAAATCCGGTACATCGAAAAAGCGCTGATCCTTTTTCTTTACAAATTTGTAGGCGCCGGATGCCACATTGACGATCCTGCCGGCATCGGCACGCTTCAATAGAGGTAGTAACTGGCGGGTCAGTTCAAAGTGACCCACGTAATTCACTCCCAGCATTTGCTCAAATCCATCGGTCGTTTGTTCTTTTTTTAGGTTCACGATGCCTGCATTATTGATCAGTACATCCAATTTCTTAAAGCAGGCGTTGATTTCAGTGGCTGACTTGCGCACACTAGCCAGTGACCCCAGATCACCAATCACTAGATCGATCGCTGAATTTCCTGTCTCTTCCTTCAAACGTTGCTGTGCTGCCTGTCCTCGTTCGGCAGAACGGCAATACAAAATCACATGCATCCCTGCTTTTGCTAACTGTTTGGCTGTTGCAAAGCCCATGCCGGCATTGGCGCCGGTTACTAAAATCGTCTTCAAATCCCAATCATCTCCTTCATAGGATGTCGTTTTCTTTCATCATAACTGAAAACAAAAAAATCTGCTTAAAAAACAGATCAAGAGAAGCTCTCTTCTTGTTTCTTTAAGCAGATTGTTTCATTTTACGCTTGGTAGCGGCAGACACCATCTAAATAGGTGGCTGTTACATTCATTTCTTGATCCAAAACGATAAAGTCACTGGGCGACCTTCTTTGATCATGCCGCAAGCATGGTCAATTTTGCAACTAATTGCTGGAATCAAGCTGGCCATCATAACCGCTTCTTGAGCGGTAGCGATTCCCCAGTCTACTACATTTTTCACAGCTTCTTTTAGTTTCAAAATGCTGCCGGCAAGATTGCCAGTTTCCATCCGAGCCGTTCCATCTTTCACCACTACTGGAAATTCACCTAAAATGTAATCACCGTCTGGCATGCCGCCACCCATCATACAGTCAGTGATCAAGGCAACATGGTCGTGACCAGCTTTTTCCATCAAAATCTCAGCTGCTTGAGGATGCACATGGTGGCCATCACAAATCAACTCTGAAAAAACTTCTTTTAATGAAAGTAGGGCACCAACCATTCCAGGCTCGCGATGGTTTAATCCACGCATTCCGTTGAAGGCATGAACAAAAACGCTAGCCCCCGCTTCAACTGCTGTTTGCGCTTCTTGTAATGTACCGTTACTATGGCCTAGAGCAACCACTACGCCTTCTTCCGTCACTTGCGAAACAAATCCCTTCACACCTTCGCGCTCAGGAGCCAAGGCGATTTTCTTGATAATTCCACCAGAAGCTTCTTGCCATTCATGGAAAGTATCGATATCAGGATCACCAAAATAAATCGGATTTTGTGCACCTTTGTGTTCCTCAGTAAAGAATGGGCCTTCAAAATAGATTCCTTGGATTTTTGCTCCTGTAACTTCGTCTTTGACTTTCCCAACGGTTTCTGCTACATCACGCAACCGTTCTTTGCTTGATGTTAAGGTTGTTGGTAAGAAAGATGTCACACCGCAAGACAAAAGACCTTCTGACATGGTTTTGATGCCCTCTGCATCGTTGTCCATAACATCATGGTTCATAAACCCGTGGATATGAGTATCCACAAGACCCGGTGCTACCCATTTGCCTGAATAATCTTCTACGTCTGCATCAGTAGGGACTTCATCGACGATCGCGCCGAATTTTCCCTCCTTGACCTCCAAGTAACCAGGGCCATGAACCGCTGATTTCAGAAAGAATTTGTCTGCGTAAATATATTTATTCATCTTGATCGCTCCTCTATTTCTTTTCTTCCTTAAAAGTACTCTTATTTGCAGCAGAAGTCAAGAAAGGTCTACACCACTTTATCAGATTGGCGAATATCCATGACGGCACGATACAGTTGAAAACTTTTTTCAGCTGCTTTTTCTTCTTTTAGTCTTTGAAGCAATTGTCCTTTTAGTTCAAACAATTCTTCTAGAAAATACAAGCTATTTTTCTCTCTCGCTAGGGCAATGCCTTCGTTGGTTACTTTTAGTGCGAGACAGTCTTCCTGTTGTTCCTTCAGAAAGACCGCATAATTGTAATAAATTTTGGTCAACGCCGTAGAAAGACGTTCCGGCGGCAGTGCGTGCATGGCATCGTAAGCTTTTTCTAAGTAAAAACGAGCCTCACCCAGTTGCAGCAAATCACTATAGACGCGACCCATGCAGCTCAGGATACGAATTTCCATCACCGACACATTGGTCTTATCCTGTTGATAGGAGTAGGCAAATCCTTTTTTCAGCGCCTCAAGGGCGGCATCATAGTTTTGATCGAGGAAATAATCACAGCTGCCTAGATAGTAGTAATACATTTGCATATCTGAATCCAGATACAAATAATCCTTGATCGCCTTATCTTCCATTTTTTCCCGCATTTCTCGAAACTGTTTATGGACAAAATGCGATTCGATTTCCGCAAAAATTTGATTGGTTTTGTTGATCTCTTCCGAATGAAGCATCATCACTTGATCCAAGGTGACACCTAAACGTTGACAGATTTGATACATCACCCAGACATTGGGCAGCTCTTCATTGTTTTCAATACGGCTTAAAACACTTTGCGAACAAATATCTTCCGCTAACATCTTCTGTGTCATCTTTCGTTTTAGACGAATAGTACGGATGATTTGACCAAAAGATTCTTCTTTTTTCTTCATGATCGTCCTCCATGGGAAATTCTTATAAGAACCGAACGTTTCTTGTCAAAAATGCGAATTCGCATTTTTAATTTTCTTTATTTTAGCACATAATGACAAAAAGGAAAGCAATTTCAAGAATGTCTTGTTATTTTTCCACAATTTCAAATGAGGTGTTAAGATGACGATCGACAGTACGATCTTTTTTACATGGGAAGGCAAAAAATACCAAGGGATCATCGAACGGGAATATGAAAATTCGGTCCTCGTTCAAGTGACCGATCCTAGTGCTGAAATGCTGGATAAGTTTACCAATCGAATGATTGTCAGCAAAAAAATTTGTCAACCAGTTGCCGAATAAAAACATAAGCACCGCTCCTCACAATTATTGAAGGAGCGGTGCTTTTTTATGTTCTTATTTCTGACGATAGGACGCCAAAAATTCTGTCATTTTTTCAGCAGTCGTTTTTAAGTCTTCCATATTAGGAAGATAAACGATTCGGAAATGATCTGGCTGTTGCCAGTTGAACCCACCGCCGTGAACCAGCAAGATGTGGTGCTCGTGTAAAAAGTCTAAAACAAATTGTTCATCATTGGTGATATTAAAGCGTTGAATATCAATTTTAGGGAAAATATAAAAGGCGGCTTTCGGTTTCACCGCTGACAATCCCGGAATGTCATTGATTGCCTTGTAGATAAACTCTCTTTGTTCGTAGATACGACCACCTGGTAGTAGCAACTCATCGGAACTTTGATAGCCGCCAAGTGCGGTCTGGACGATTTGTTGCGATAAAACATTGGAACACAGCCGCATTGAAGACAACATATTCAAGCCTTCGATATAGTCTTTCACATTGGACTTGTCGCCACTGAGGACCATCCAGCCCACACGGAAACCTGCCACTCGATGAGACTTAGACAAGCCACCTAACGTCACAACGAATCGATCTGGCGCTAATGTAGCAATCGGCACATGGACATAATCATCCATGACTAAACGGTCGTAGATCTCATCAGAAAAAATGATCAAGTCATGCTCACGGGCAACCTCGACGATTTGTTGCAAAACTTCTTTTGGATAAACGGCGCCGGTGGGATTATTTGGATTAATAATAACGATCGCCTTGGTTTTGCTGGTGACCTTAGCTTTGATGTCCTCGATATCAGGATTCCAATCTGCTTGCTCATCACAAATATAATGGACGGGCTTTCCGCCAGCTAACGAGATCGACGCTGTCCATAAGGGATAGTCAGGCATCGGCACTAACACTTCATCCCCATTGTTGCAAAGACCTTGCATGCACATCGTGATCAGCTCAGAAACGCCGTTACCAGTATAAATATCATTGATGGTCACATCAGGAAATTTCTGTAATTGATAATATTGTTCGATCGCTTTACGGGCAGAAAAAATCCCTTTCGAATCAGAATAGCCTTCCGATTCTCGCACGTTCATAATCAGGTCTCTAACGATCTCATTTGGGGCTTCGAACCCAAATGGCGCTGGATTCCCCGTATTTAATTTCAAGATACTGATGCCTTCTTCTTGCATCCGATCAGCTTCTTCTAAAACTGGGCCGCGTACATCATAACTGACCCCTTCAAGTTTTGACGACTTCGAAAATTTCTTCATATTCCATTTCTCCTTTAACCATAGGTCAACGTCAGGTTATTGGTTCTCGTCGTTGATCTCTTTTCAGATTGAACCTATTATAGCAAAAAACTTTTACCTATGGCGAAATTTTTTTGCTTCTCCTTCATCTGTGCTTGTCCCGCTCTCATCTCGTAAATAGTGCGACAGTCAGTGATTTTCAGGAAAATACGTCAAATACAATTCATTTAGTGCCAAGTGCCCCACAGAAAAATCAGTGATTCCTGCAGCGATAAACCGTTGCGGTAGCTGAGGATCGCTGATTTCTACCAGATAGATCCGTCCTTGCAGATCGATGGTCACCGTCGTTAATTCTGGAAAAGCCACCAAAAAATCTGCCGAGTCCGTTTTTAAGTACAACGGTTCATTGACTAACGACTTGCGACCAAAGTATTCGTGAATGATCTTGCCGTCTTTTAAAAACAAGACCCGATCCGCGTAGGAATCCAAATTCGTCAAAATATGCGAAGCAATCACGATCGCTTTCTTTTGCGCTCGCAAGGCTTTCAACATGTTGGAGATCAATTCGACATTGGTTGGATCCAAGCCATTCATGACTTCATCCATCAGCATATATGGCGTATCCGTCACGATCTGCATCGCAAAACAAAGACGTTGCCGCATTCCAAGTGAATAGGTGCCCACGGGGCGTTTGATATAGTCACTCATCCGCAAGCGCTCAATCGTTTCGTCCACTAAGTGTTCCTCTGAACGCCACATTCGCTGATACAGCTTGAGATGCTCGAAACCACTCAAATCATTGTACAAATCATTTTGGTCAGGAAAAAACGAAATTTGTTGATGCGCTGCCACTTCTGATTTTTTGGTCACATATACTTGACTGCCATTCAAAAATACTGCGCCTTCATTCGGCTGGATGAAATTCATCGCCACATTTAATAGCGTGGATTTCCCAGTACCGTTTGGGGCGACTAATCCGACGATCTCACCGGGAGAAAAGGCGATGGAAAGTTGATCCAATACATTTCTCGTATACGTGACCGTCACATTTTTCAGTTCTAACATATCGTTCCTCCTATGCCAAATGAAATTTTTTGCGTTGGATCGTCACGAAGAAACATATTTCGATCAGAAGCCAAACGCCTCCTAATAAAAGCAACCCTTTTTCCATCGTAAACCCTGCAGAACCAAAATAAAAACGTGTCCAGCCTGAAAGGACTTGTCCCACATTTTGATACAGATAGACATACAGCGTTTTATCAAGGTAAGCACTGAACCAACGTCTTTGGAAAATATAGGGTGAAAGCAAGCAAAAACCAGCCACAAGCAAATTAACCAGTTCTGAGCGAAACAGGGCACTGAACAACAAGATGCCGCGACAATAAATAAACTGCAAGAAAAGCGTCGCAAAAAAACATTGGCCTATAAAAAGACCGATGGCTTGTGTTTCAAAAGCGTTGAAATCGGTGATTGGGTAGCGGGCATCAAAGGTCGATGATAAAATCGTGACCGGCAGTTCTAGGGAACCAAAGCCGAATTGAATACCAGAACCTAACCAGAGAAAGAACATGGTCCCAAGCGTTGCAATTGCAGAACCGACCATCAATACTGCCGTTTTGCTCCAAAGAATCTCTTCTGCCGATAATGGCAGTGAAAGAAACAGGGATTTATGTCTTCGTTCTTTTGGTAAACAATCAATCGCCAAAAATAAAGAAACAGCAAGCAATAGAATCGGTAAATATCCAGTAAAACTTCGCTGCAATGCCTGTATCCCCGTTTTTTGCTCCATGACTGCTTGAGAGAGTTTCTTATTCGGCAACTGGCTGAAGGCTTCCATAAGCTTAGCGGTTGAAGCATAACCAAAGCGACCGTCATAGGCAGCGTAGTAATTTTGAAACGTATAATAATCCGGTGTATAAAAAACATTTCGTTCATCGGTAAACTGCAACGCCAATTGGTACCACGTACTTGTTCCTTGTGCATAAGCTTGCCAGTCTTCACCAGCTAGTTCATCTAATCGTTGTTTTTCCGCTTCGTTCCATGGGGTAAACATTTCAACTGCTAAGCTTGCCGACCAATGGTCAGAAGGATTGGCTGCTTGTTGATCAAGAAAATCTTGTCGCCCAGTATAGCGTTGTTGCATTTCCGTTTCATCTACTCGTTCAATCGGGCGAAAGTCTCTTTGCCAAAAACTGTAAACGCCGCTGTAGATAAGAAGCAAGCAAAAAAGACCAATGGTTTTCTTGCTCTTTAAGAGTTGACGTAATTCAAAGAAAAAATAGTCTTTCATCCTTTGCCTCCTTTCAACAAGCGATTCTGTTTATCCGCAACGAGCATGATGCTTAAACAAAGGAAGATCCACACCACCGTGAGCAGCCAACTAGCATAGACTCCCCAAGAAGTACCAGAACCCAAAGCAAAGGCGCCCGAATAAAATTTATCCATAGCAGCTAGATGAACTGGTAACAGTGGGATCTTTTGCAGCATCGGAATCAAGCCTAACCCATAAAAAAGCACTAGCAAAAAGAAAGAGACATATCGATTGGCTGCGATCATATTCATAACAAAACCTAAGCATTCGATCAAACCAATCAGCAAGGCAAAAGAAACCATACTATATAAAACGCTTTGCCAAAAAGGTACGGCGACCCAATCCCCACTGAGATAGACGGCTACTGGATACTGCCAATCCCCGAACTCCCCCAAAAGGCTCATTGAAAGAAAGACACCTAAGAAGAACACAACCAAAACGCCTAAATTTGTAATCCCTTTGACCACAATTTTACTTAACATCCGAATCGGAAAAATCTGCGGGTACGAGCGAATCAAAGAGAAGTGTTCTCTTTCTTCTATCAAATTGTCACTGGCAAAAAAAGCCCAAAAGAAGAACCCAAAATTTAGCAAAAGCGTTATTGCCAAAGCGACAGCGGTCTGGGTATTGGCAGCCGTGAGGACCGGCTCTTTTTCTTGCTCGGCTAAGGCTTGATAGACCGTTTGCTCTTGTTCGATCGTCCACATAGGCGGTAAAAAGGCTTTGTCATCAACTTCAGACGCCAAAATCTGCTTTTTTAGTTCTGCAATTTGAATACTCGTTTGATTAAATCGTTCGTATTCCTCCATAATCAAGTTGGATAACTGCCGTGAGGTCAGTGTATTATTTTCAAGCAAAAGTTGATACACCTCTTGCTCATCAGGCGAGCCCGACTGATTGGCTTGGTAGCGATCAACAAGCCGTGAGGCTTCGGCTTTTTCTGCAGTGATCGTGGCGGGCAAGTTGATGGGTTCCATTAGTTTCAAATAAACGGAAAAACAGCAGCCTAAACTAAAGGCACCCATGAGTAGGAAGATAAATATTCTTTGTTTCGCAGATTTGGCTAATTGGTTTCTAAAGTAATTCATTTGCTCTCCTCTCAAAAAATCATTCATTCTTTAAGCATACCGTTTATGACAAAAATTGCAATCCATTGTCTGAATATTCTTTTAAATAGCTCTAGGAAAAGTTATTGACAAACCTGTCAAAAATCAGGTAAGATATTTTTTAGACGCGGTGTGACAGAACTACTTGAGCCTGCGTTACCTTCTATAGTATCTGCGGAAATGACGGAATGGCAGACGTGCAAGATTGAGGGTCTTGTGAGCAATCGCTCGTGTGGGTTCAAATCCCATTTTCCGCATCCTTACAACTTCCCCATTGTGGGAAGCTGTTTTTTTTGCACAAAAGATTCCCCCCTGGCGATCCTTCAATGAATTCTCTCGATCGCTTGATCTTGAGCACCTACTCCTAAAAAGTTAATAGTACCCTCCTTTCCCCAAACACAAAAAGTCCGATAAAAATTCTTTTATCATTGCATATGAATCTATTTTTCATATAAAATGAATAATATAACAGGTATTGATGAAAGCTAGTTTGATGTTCCGTTTTTTCTTATTAGCGTATCAGAAATAGTTTCTTGAATGAACGAGTGATGGAAAATCTTTTCAGCATTTTTTCCATTCACCTGTCCTCCTCCTTTCCCCCGATGAACAAACCTCTTCCGACCGTTTTCTCAGTTACTTTCGATAGAAAGAAGGAGCCTAATGAAAAAAAGAATACTGATCGCCCTATTGTCATTCGTTATTCTGCTTATCGGCTGCGGTAAGGCAGATGAAGAACTGTCAGAGACCGTTGCGCTTGGCATCGAAGCACGACTGGAATATACAAACCAGTCTGGAACGGGCTGGGCCTATTATCAACCAGCGACCTTAGAATTGCTGATTGCCGGCAGTCAAGCCGAATTGGCTATTTTGGAAGAACTTGATTCTTCCGACGAAGATCTTCAGCAATTGATCAGCCACACGGTTGATTTGATGGCAACCGCTGAACGAGCGCTAGTGGAGCGTCGGATCGATGTCCCTGCTTGGTTTGCTGCCCGCATTGGTTATAGCCAGGCTCTGGTTGCGATTCATGAACGGAGCCCTATCATTCTCAGTAATCAAGACAACCTCAACAGTCTACTGGAGGTAGCAAACGAAACGATTCCTGAAGCCGACCCACGGGAAAAGCTGGGGCTTTTAGCAGACGATATCGAACAGCTTCAAGAGCTCACAGAAGATACGCTTACTCTTCATCGCAGGATCGAACTTGACGATGGACTCACTGCCACTGTTTACCACACAAGGGAAACGAATGTTGACGTCTTGGTTTTTGCGAAGTCCGATGAGGAGTACGCATCTGGGTTTACTGTTCTTAATCGGGAAACTGCCGACGAGCAAAAAGCTGCCTTCTATGAAACGATTTTACGAGCGCTGGTCATAAATATTCCTCGTGAATCCTTGATGTTTATGAATCGATTCGATCAATCTTCTGATGAACATCAGTTGGCGGTGATGACCTATGGCTTTGATCATGACATTGATCAAGACATGGTCGCTACCGTTTATCAGCAGCTTCAATAAGCTAGCGCCAAACGCAAAGCCAGCAAAACAATGATGAACAAACTCAGACCGAGAGTAAGAAATCTTCAGAACAAAGACGAGGGATAGCCCGTGCCAAAGCCTATACTAGACGGATGACTTTTCCCGTACTCGCATGATACGACAACTAGAATTTGAGGGCGTTTCCCATGATGATGCGCAATGGGCAGTGGACCACCTCACTATCGACTGGAACGAACAAGCGTTGCAAAAAGCAAACAGCTACCGTCTCAGGATGAATCTACCTCATGCCAATATCCGTCGTTTATTGGCTTCAGAAGTCTTTTCAGCAGAACAAATCGACTCTGCGATGACAACCATGGATAATTACAAACTAACAAAAAAAGGAGCATCGCGATGCCCTTATGTTGCCCCTTATATTGTTGCTATTTTTTATACCCAAGAAAAGTCTCGATTTGATGCGTTCATTCGAACAAAAAAGTGAAGTTTACCAGAGACTCACGAGGAGGAGAAAAATGAAAAAACAAGTTTTGCTGCCCTTATTGCTGCTATTATGCCTGATTTCAGGATGTGGGACGAGAAATTCAGCAAGTCCTGAGGAACTTTCTGAGCGCATCGGTGCCGCTTTAGATGCCGGTTGGGAACATACCTATCATGCAGAAACTCTTACTTATGAGTTAAGTATTGAAAATCTCGAACTGATGATTCGAGGCAAAGAAGCAGAATTGGCCTTTCTAGACCAGGTCAATAGCAACTCAAAACACAAGGCAGCATTCATTGAAAACACGGAAACAATGATCGCACTCGCTCAAGAAGCGATCGAAGCTCGCTATCTGGATATGCCGCGTTGGGTTACCGCTCGCAATGACCGGATCGAAGCCTTACTTGCCATCCATGAGGAAAGCCCGATCATCGTCAGTAGACGAGCAAAATTGCAAGAATTATTCAACGAATACGAAGAGGATTTGGCACTAGTGACAGTTGGGGCAAACAATCCACTTGCCGATGAAGAAACGATCAATGAAGATTCACGAGAAAAGCTTGGTTTGACACCTGATACACTTGAACACTTACACCAACAAAGCGAAGACCAAGAAATCGAGTGGCAGACCGCTATTGATTTGGCGAACGGTGTGACCATGAATGTCTTTTCAACAAAACATGAGCCAGTGGAGATTCTCACATTTACGAATGCTGGCGAGACCTATCCTTCCGCAATCACTTTGTTTAATGGCCAAACGACGGAAATCGTTCCCGAGATAATGACTCCTTACGAAGCCGTTTCCGCTTATTTTAACGAAATAGCCGCTGCTGTTTATGAAACGATTCCATCTGGCTATCTATTTCTGGTTGAATCACTATGGCTTGAACTGGAAAACGACAATCGTTTTCACTTCAGAACCTACGTGTTTGATAACGAAGTGACCGAGGAAACGATATTAGCAGGGTTTCATCGCGCCCCGACTGTAGCAGCACGCTATGAGCGCGAAAACAATGCGACAGAACGAGAACGTGAAGCCTTTTTCCTCGTTAGAGCGCAAGGAAATCGTCGCTTTTATTCAAAACAAGAGATGGCAGAACTGTTAGAAACAGAAGGTTTTACTGCGGAGGAAACACAATGGGCATTGGAAACCCTCGATGTAGACTGGTATCGTCATGCTTTAGGACGCGCCAATCAATCCCGTCGGGTGTTAGGGATCCGCCAAAGAAATATGGCTGCTCATCTTGAAGGGAACGGCTTCTTACCTGATGAGATCGAATTTGCGATCAAAAACATGGACAATTAGTATGTAAGGGACGAGACAAAACTTCCCATTTTTTCTTAGCGTAAACAAAAACCGACCAATCTTCCTGTTTAAGATTGGCCGGTTTCTTTATTTTTTGGTTTTGATTGGTACCATGGTTTTGCGCCGATGCTGCTTCATTATTGCTTGAAGACCATAGACACCAACTCCGATAATTCCTGCAAAAGCCGAAAAAGCAATAAAAATCACAGGAGACGCCCCACTTTCTATTAATTGTTTCCCTTGGACAAAGAAAAATAAGCCCATACTGATCAATAATGCTAGAAATAGTGACTGTCCCGCCCCGTTTTTTTTCATGCTTGCTCTCCTTTTACTTGATTATAGGTTATTCTCTCATTTCAAGAATGAAAAAACCTCCATCTTAAGGCTGATTCTTTCTTTCAATGATCAGATTGATCCCATTCGGATCAGTCAAATGCAAGCGGCTTTCTGTTTCTAACCCATAAGAAACGCCACTTGCCTTGAGATGACTTCGTAATGTAGAAAAAGCCAAAGCTGGCAAAACGATCGTAAAGTACGCTAAGCCTAGATCCTTTTCTTCCATAGCTGGAACATTTCTTCCCATCCAAATATTCGATCCGATATGGTGATGATACGCACCAGCAGCAAAAAACTTTGCTTGGCTACCAAAATCTGAAGTCAAACGCATGCCTAAAACTTCTGTGTAGAATTCTTCTGTTTTTGCCAAGTCCGCCACTTTCAAATGGACATGCCCTACCGTGGTGCCAACTGGAAAGGTCGTTTGAGATCGGTCAGCGGCTCCCAGCACGCCTTGTGCGTCCATTTCGACAGTAACGCCTACGATCTCACCGTCTGCTCGAATATCCCATTCACTCTTTGGTTTGTCACGATACACTTCGATCCCGTTTCCTTCTGGATCGGTCAGGTATAACGCTTCACTATACCCATGGTCGCTGGCACCATCGAGGGGCGCTTTGGCCTCCAAATAATGAATCAGCATATTTCCTAGGTCTTTACGGCTAGGCAAAAGAAATGCCGTATGGAAAAGGCCTGTTTTCCGTGTCAAAGGCAACGGATCACTTACCTTCTCTAGAACTAAAAGCTCTTGCGATCCCACGCCTAATCGCGCGTGATCTACACTTTGCTCCAATAAAGTCAGGCCGATCACGTCCGAATAAAACTGGCTCATTTTTTCTATGTTTGCTACTTTTAAAACGACTTTGCCAATTGCGGCAGTTGCATCGATTTGATAAGTTGATTGAATCATGGTCATCGCTATTTCCTCTTTTCTAAACAGTTACGTTCACTTGTTACTTTAAGTATAACACTAACTTTTAGTAAGTAAACAAATCTGCTTGTTTAGCGACGGAGCAATCGACTGCTCGTTGCTTCATAAATCGTGTCTTCAACAGTCGCAAGCAGTGAAGAACCAATTAGTTTTGCATTGCTTCAATCAAGGAAACCGCTGACTGCATCGCTTCTTCGGTCGTCCCTTCTAACACAACATAACAATACGGCTTGTATGCAGCGGTGATGGCCAATAGTTGTTGATAATCAATCCTTCCTTCTCCCAATGGCACTACCTTGATTTTACCATCGATTACTTGATAATCTTTCAAGTGCAGGCAAACGATGTCATCGCCAAAGCGGGAAAAAGCTTCCCTTGTCAAAGCGACTTGCTCTTGATAGTTCTTCGCCGTAATCAGATTGGTTGGATCAAAGATGATCCCTAAATAGTCAGAGGGTACCCGTTCCAGCAATTCTTCAATTCGGTCGATCGATGAGAGTGGATGATTCAAGCCCGCTTCAATTCCTAGCATCACTTGATGTCTCTTAGCCACTTGGACCAAACGCTTGATCACCTGAACCAAATCATCGAAAACGACGTCACTGAAATTTTCCTCGGTATACCCCATATTTGGCAAGACCGAACCAGTTTCACTTGCGACCATAGCTGCATCAAAATATTTGGCATGTGCGAGATAGGTCTCGAATCTGGATAAAATCGCTTCCCGTTCTTCCAGATCAGGATGGATCAGATTACAATAACAACTTAATAAAGCGACCTGAACGTGAGATTGACCAAAAACTCGTTTGAAAAAGCGGCCTAAACCAGGGCTTAATTGCTCTGGCTCTGCCCATTGCGGGAAGGATTTATTTAATGCAAATTGAATGTTATGAATGTTTTGGGCGGCAATTTTTTGCGCTAATTCTTCTGGGGACCCATAATTCTTTACATCATGCCCCCGAACAGTTAGTTGAAACATAGCTTCTCCTTTCTTCACTGCTTTTGAAGCAAAAAGAAGACCAAGCAGCGAATCACTTCAACTGGTCTTGGTCTTCAAATCATTCAGCAGTAGCGGCTCCTCACTTCATCTATTTCTTCTCAATAGATGATCAGAACCTTTTGTGACCTTTATTGTTGTGAACGATAGTCTTCCGTGAACTCGTCAATGATTTGCTGTCCACCATTTCTTAAGAAGGTTTCGATTGCTGTATCAAACCCATCGATCTCGATTTCCCCAGTCATATATTGGTAGTAAGCGTCTGAAATTCCTTCAATCAAGCTTGACCATGAACGATCATAGGTTTCAGAGGTCAGCGATTGTGCAGGATTGATCACCGCAAACTCTTCATTTTCGCGAATCTTTTCATTGGCTAAGTTGACATATGGGTTGCTTGAAGGGAAAACTGTTACTAATTCTGATGGACGAGACGAAGAAAATGGTTGTACTTCTTGTTGCCACTTCGTATCATCTAAACGGACATAGACACCCTCATCATCAATTTCATAATGGACCCCTTCGATCCCTTGCGTCATCAAGGTAAACGGCTCTTCGTCCATCAAATCATTGATAAATTTCAAAACAACACGTAAGTCTTCTTCGGTTTCAACATTGTTTTTCGGAATGGCTAACCAGCCGCCCATTCCACCATTGGTATCAGAAAGGATACGACGTTCCACATTTTCATGGACGATATCATTGATCAAGACCCATTCCATATGCTCTTCGGCAGTTCCAGCAGCATCATCAATGTAGTTACGTACTTCTTGCAAACCACTCAATACGATCCCACCACGACCTTGAACGATATAGTTCTTCTGGTCATTTTTCGCCATTACCGCAAAATCAGAATTCATCCAGCCGTTATCATAGATATTACGGAACCATTCCATTGCTTCTTTGTATTCTGGTTGCATAAAGGATGGCATCACTTCATCATCATCCGTGATCGTAAACCAATTGTCTGCGCCAAAGTAACCAGAAAGTGAACGGAAACCAACGTTAAAGGACTCATCACGCTCTACGAAACCAACCGTATCATCTACACCGTTGCCATCTGGATCACCTTCCGTAAAGGCCTGAGCGACAGCCGCTAATTCTTCTAATGTCGATGGCACGTCCAAGCCTAAATTATCCAACCAATCTTTTCTGACAAGGACGCCATAACGAGCGATCGGTTTTAAAAACGGAACACCATAGATATGACCATCGATCCGCGAGGACTCTAAGCGATCCTCAGAAATTTCTGCCAAATTTGGAAACTCTTCTAAATACGGTTCCACATCCCAGAACATCCCGGACGCTAGCGAGCTCCGGACGGTCGTGTTATTGATTTCTGTCAGACTAACGATATCTGCTAAAGAATTTGATGCTAATGCTGCATTCAAGCGTTCTGTTTTTGATGCGTCCGGCACCCAAGTGAAATCGATCTCGATCCCTGTATATTCTTCTAATTTTTGCGTCACATCCCCAGACGGAGGCGAAGCGGTATGCAACATCGCCATCCAAGAAATGCTTGATTTTGTTTCACCTTCTGTACCTTCAGATGAACCTCCGCCATCGCCGCAGCCTGCTAAAAACAGTCCGGCACATAATAATAAACTTGCAACTTTCAACTTTTTCATTTGTTAACCTTCTTTCTCTATTTTTAGGGAGCCATCATCGCGCTGATCTTTCCCTTGATACGTAAAATATTCAAAATCGGCATAGCTTCCGGCAAAGTGATCTAAATCATGCGCACTGATTCCTATGAAATTCCCCGTAAAACCACCAGACAAGAACTGAATGTTTTGCTTTTTAAAGGGATGCCACGTTTGTGATTGCCGATAGAACCATTGGGCTTCTAGATAAGAACCGACTACTTTCAATCTGATCGGCTCACTTGAAGCAGCGAGGGGCAATTTATCTGGGAACAAGTGAAATTCTCCTTCACAACAGCGCAGCAACCGAAGGACCTTGCCTGCTTCTTCATCATAGGTCACATAGAAAAACAAATAGTTTTCTTCGTTTAAGAAAAGCGACAATCCAGCCATCTGATTAAACGATTGGGGTTGATATTCCATCACTGTTTCAGCTTCAAAACAAAAGTCTTGTTGGCGAATCGCTAATAAGTGCTTATGAAAGTTCGATTGCATCGATTCTCCACCGATCAATCGCAAATACCCTGGTCGCTCAGTCAGATTGCACCACTGTTCATTGGGCAGCAATCGTCTACCGTTCCATGCTTTTTGCAACGATCCTTGAAAATCATCAACAAAAACAGCAGGTGATGTCTCTTGCTTCTGAACCTCGCTAGCGAGCCTGATGGTTTGATCTGGGATCGTATCATCATTGCTAAGACGCAGCCATCCTTCGTGATCCCAATATACGGTTTGGAGTGCCGTCTCTCGTCCAAGGATCGCTGCCCCTGCTACTGGCCGAGTCATCAAATAGCTCATGACCCATTCTCCTGATGGCGCAATCGTCAAACTGCCATGACCTGTACATTGAAAAGGGGAATCTTGGCGCTGATAGGCACGCATCATGGGAAAATGCGGATCTACTTCATAAGGTCCAGTGATGGTCTTACTACGACAAACCGTTACCGCATGACCTGCACCCGTTCCTCCTTCTGCCGTCAGTAAGTAATAAAACTCATTGTGGTAATAAAGATGCGGTGCTTCGGTCTTCGCCAGCTGGGTTCCAGAGAAAATTGGCACTCTGTCACCGATCAAGCGGCCTTGTGCTTCAGAGTATTCTTGAAGCACGATCCCCACCGATTTATTTGGCGTATCCTTACGATAATCCCAAAGCGCATTCAATAACCAGATACGCCCCTCTTGATCATGAAACAAGGAAGGATCAAAGCCACTACCATTTAAATAAATGGGCTCGCTCCATGGCCCATGAATCGTAGGAGCCGTCATGAGATAGTTTCGACAGTCTTTGAAGGGACGTGTCGTGTTGCGAACATTTGTATAGACACAATAGTATTGACCGTTTGCGTAACTGATTTGCGGTGCCCAAATGCTGCAATTTGCTGCGTTGCCTAATAAATCCACTTGATTGGTCAGAATATCTGTTTCATGGGACCAATTGACTAGATCTTGAGAACAGTAGACCCGGATTCCTGGTAACCACTCAAAGGAAGAAACCGCTAAATAATAAGTATCCTCGACTTTTAAAATACTCGGATCAGGATGAAACCCTCTTAAAATCGGATTATTGATCATTGCCTTCATGCAACCCCTCCTTGTTTGCTGACTGTGTCCGTTGTTTTTTTCTTGTGTCGGTCATCACGATGGAGAAAACAAAAACCCGCCGCTAAAAAGAAACAAAAGGCAATCGGAAAAGCGATCATTTGACTACCAATCAATGTCACGACACCAGTCAAAAAATAAAGAACACACGCTTGCTTTCGATAATTACGATAGCGAACAAGCATCGTCGCCACTGAAACCAATATCAGGAGTGCCAACAGCGTGAAGCCAAACCAAGCACCGAGTGTTTGAAATTGCGCCAATGCTGCTTCTGCCGTCATTTGCTTCAGTACAGTAGGAAAAGCACTTTGAAAGATCTCTTCGAACTGCTGGACAGTCATTTGATTGATCACCAAGGAAAAGCCGCCCATAAACACCAGAGCGAGAACCATCCCGATCCAGCCAGACCATTTTGCCTTGCTCATTTTTCTATCACTCCTTCGATAGTCACCCATTCAGGACGTTGGGGACTTCTTTGGTAACAACACATTCGCTCCGTGAACGCGACCGTTTGGTGGCTTGTTGCTTTTCCCCAATCAGACCAGCCGCAAGGGACGAGCTGTTGATCAAAGCAGCAGGATAAAAAGGTTACTTTGGCGTCATTACGCCAAGGGCGGCCTAAATAATAGACTTTGTCCCCTGTCACCCGACACCGATCGAAGGTTAACCCGCTTGCTTGTTTGCTAGTTGAGGCAGCAGTAATGTAGTTCGTTTGTAGTGTATTTTTACAATGCAAGCGACACTCTTCAAAGGTGGCGGAACCACCGCCAAAAATAAAATCGACTGTTCCACTGATCCTGCAATGCAAAAACAAACTCTGCTGTTGGTCAAAGATTGTTTTTCGCCAAGGACTGATCATTGGTTCGCCCTCTTTGGTATATTTTGGCAATGGTCCCAGGCACAAGGTATCTTGAAAAGCATCGAGATGACAGTGTTCGAAGCGTATGTCATCCCCTTCGATATAGGCGGCAACTGCTTGCCCGACTGCTTGCCCATATCCTGCGTCATTGATGATGGTCAGGTTCTTTACAAAGACTTCTCGGCTATTGATAAAGAGCGTCGCTGTTTGAAAGGTTCCTCTTTTTTGCCCATTCTCATCGGTTTGCTCGGCAGCCAAGTGGTAGCATAAGAACGTGTTGGGTTCCGCGATCAACGTAAGCTGGTTTTTATAGATTTTCACCTGTTCTTGGTACACGCCAGAGGCGATCGTGATCTCACAAGGTGCGTTTAAGGCTTCAGCAGCCATCACAGCTGCTTGGATACTCGTAAAATCACCCTTTTGCGGGTCTTTACTAACCTTTAGCTTGATAGGAGGTGCTGTTTTAGAAATTCGATCCACTGCGCTCTCATCTCCTTGGTTTCTTCATGACCACCTGGCAAGCTGCGCGCCTGCCAATGCTCCTTGTAGCCCATTGCTTCATAATGCTGCCCGACCTGTTGATCCAAACGAGCGACGCCGCTTGAGGGGCAGCCGCGATCTTTTTTGCCAACCAAACTCAAACGCGGGCGTGGTGCGATCTGTTTTTGGATCGCCGCAGTCGGAAAGTCTTTCAACACATTAGGAACATAATAGTAAAACCCATGTTTGCTTAGACGGTCCTCTTCGATCAATGCTTGATAGTCCACTTGTGCTGCCATGTCCACCACCACTGATATCCGTTCATCAAGCGCTGCCAACCACCAACTCATCAAGCCGCCCATGGAAAGTCCCAATGTGGCGACAGCGGAATGTTTCACTTCTTTGCGGGAAGCAAGATACGTCAAAAACTGTTGATTGTCATAGATTCGCTGCCCCCATAACGTTTTGCCTTGCAAGAGAAATCGCTTGTAGCTATCATTTTCACCATTTTTTCGTTCGCCAAAGCCCCACATGTCGATCACCCCAACAGCGACGCCCAGCTTCATAAATGCAGCGAATAGGCTTTCCTTTTGCATATAAGGCGGACTTTGCCGAAGTTCTTCTTTCCCTATCGTGAAGTCACCGCCATGAGAATGATTGAACAAAACGAGTGGAACAGGTTGCTGAGAGCTAGGATAAGCAAAGTAAGCAGGGACATCTTCTTCTTGATTTAATCGTAGAAGTAAATGTTCCAAGGTATAATTTTGCACCTGCTCTTTTGTTTGCTGAACCACTTGTGGTGCAACTTTCATATCAGGACCTAGCAGCTGAAGTAACTGAGGATCCCTCACAAAAAATCTCCTTGAAATGCCAGAGGCTGACGATTCTCAAATGACTGTGTGACGGTGATTTCCCGACTATTCTCGATATGGAACGCTTCAGTTACGCCTTCCAAATTGATACGATCAAACTGAATATTCCGTCCACAGCCAATATAAAAGCCTTGTTTTGTCATCTCTTCGATACCTGTCATCATTGCAGGCTTTCCTGGAATTGGATGTTCAGCCATAGAGACGGCAATATCTTGGAAAGTGATATCTGAAATAAATTGTTCAGCCAAGCCATAAACAAACCCAGCGGCCGCATGGACATTCCGAGCCGAGATATTTGCAAAATGGATTCTCCGGAAATGAGGGGTTTCCTCGTTGATCGGGTACGGATTTTTATCCCAAACATACTTCTCTTTGCCTTTCGGTCCACAGAAATAGTAAAGATTTAAAGTGAATGGACAGATGACATTATCCATCACAATGTTATTCACTCGAATATCTTCGATCGTTCCGCCACGTCCACGACGGGATTTCAAACGAATCCCACGATCGGTATCTTGAAAAATACAATTACTGATGGTGACATTACGAATATCGCCGCTCATCTCACTCCCTAGAACGACTGCCCCATGCCCATGAAGCATATGGCAATTTACGATCGTGATATTCTCACAGGCGACCCGTTCTTTAGTGTCCTCCGTTCCTGATTTGATGGCGATGCAATCATCGCCAACATCAATATGACAGTTACTGATGCGGACATTTTTACAAGATTCAGGATCGATCCCATCCGTATTTGGCGAATCCGCTGGATTTTTGATGCGAAGATTATCGATCGTTAGATCTTGGCAAAGAATCGGATTGACGGTCCAACTTGGTGAATCGACAAGACGGATATCTTTCAACGTAATTTGTTGGCAAGAGTCAAAACTGATTAATTTTGGTCGTGGATAAGCAAGCTCTTCACGGTTTTCTCGAAAGGTTTTCCACCATCTTTGCCCTTGTCCATCAAGCATTCCTAGTCCTGTGACAGCGATGTTTTCCGCATTTTCGGCATATAAACAAGAGGCATAAACTTCCCGTTTGACCCCTTCCCAGCGAGACACGACGACGGGATAGTCTTTGGGATCATCAGAAAATACTAAGGTCGCCCCCAATAGTAGGTGCAGTTCAATGTTACTTTTTAAAAAGAGCGCACCTGTCGGATAGCGTCCTGCAGAAAAAGTGATTCTGCCTCCTCCTTGTTGATGCAATTCATCAATTTTTTCTTGAATCGCTTCTGTCAACAGACCTTCTTTTCCTCGTAAATCAGCTGTAGTTAATTGGATATTCATTTCTTGCTTCCTTCCTCCGTTAGTGGTTGCAGCAGTAAACTCGCTTGTAAAAAGGCACCGTATCCTTTGAAATCATTCGTGATAACGGGTTCACTGATATAGTAAACAAACGTACCATCCCGATTATCTGGTCCACCAAGACCAGCAACTTCACAGTTTCTGATCAGATTCAACCAGCCTTCTTTTGTTAAAAAGACAAACTCATCCAGCAATCCTTGATAGGTCTCTTGGGCAAACACTTGCCATTTTTGATCGATGATCCCTGCTTTGACTGCTTTCGCTGTTGCGTAACAAATCATTGAAGAAGCGGATGCTTCTAAATAATTCCCACGCTCACTGCCTTTATCTAAGACTTGATACCACACTTTTTTCTGGGGATCTCTTACTTTAGCAAGAGCTTCTAGACAGGAGACAAACATGTTTTCTAACGAATTCTTCTGCTCTGATTCCCCTAATAGCACCATCGTATCTGCGAGTGCCATCATGAACCATCCCATTGACCGTCCCCAGAAATTTTTTGAACAACCAGTCTCAGGATCTGCCCACGGCTGGACTTTTTGTTCATCCCACGCGTGATACAAAAGACCCGTTTTTGGATCTAGGGTATGCGTAAAGCATAAGGTGAATTGCTTGATGACATCTTCCAATGCTTCTGCTTTCTCAAATTTCAGTGCGTATTCTGTTAGAAATGGGGCCCCCATATATAAGCCATCTAACCACATTTGATATGGATAGATTTTTTTATGCCAGAACCCGCCTTCGCTTGTTCTTGGCATCTGCTGTAATTGTTGATACAGCGTGTCCAAGGCGATCTTGTATTTTGAAACACCTGTTTCTTTGTATAGTAAGAATAAACATTTGCCATTATTGATGTAATCGATATTCATCGCGTCCATCTGATAATTTTTGATACGACCGTCTTCGTCAATATAAAAATCCATCGTGTTTTGGATATAGTCGAAATAACGTTTGTCACCAGTCTGTTCATAGGCTTCTTTCACGCCTTGTAAAACAACCCCGATGTCATAGGACCATTTTCCGTGATAAATTTTTTCTTTGCATAAGTAGTCATAGCGCTCAAATAACGTGTTCAAAGCAATTTCCGAATAGTTCTTCATGTACGATACTTCCTTTTATTGTAGTCTCCTCAATTCATAGAGCTGTTTCAATGAATCTGTTTTACTGGCTGTATTTCATGAGGGTTCAGCTTGTTTTGCTATTTCCAGGTGTTCTCTAGTAACCGTTTTGTTCACGAACCAGTAAAAGTCTTTGAGCCGTTTTCTTTAGATAATGACCTCATCTCCTTTACTGGCAACGGTTTGCTCCGTAGTCGATGCCGCTTTTGAAACCACCTGATCTGTTTCAATTGGGTGGATATCTTGAAGAATTTTTTTGCCATCAAGGGCAAAAACACCACCAACTAAGCTACTCCCCATCAAAAAGAGACCGATCAAGAAATAACTGCCAAGGACTAAATAGCCAAGGATCAAAATCGTCCAACTAATGATCGAATAATGCAGATAGCCTAAACCTAACAAGGCACTCCCCCGCAGGATCTCAAGCACGGTCGCAAAGTTGGTAGCCGCCATGACGGTATACACGTGCATGAATAGAAAGAGGAACTCAATCAAAAAGAGGACATTCGCCACTTGGATAAACCATGGAAATGGCGCAAATATATTGGTGATCACGATTGCTGCGATAATCAAAAACAACCAACTGATTAGCACCGATTGCCGGAACCGTTCTTTACTATAGTAGAAAAAACTTTTGATCAAAGGCGGTCTTTCATGAAGACGAAGCCAGCGATCATAATATTTCATCATGGCATACGACGCAGGGCCAATGCCAAAGAGGATGCCTCCCAGGAGAGTCACACTTAGCCAAAGAAAGTGAAGGGCGATCAGCGTCAAAAATGCGAGTAATCCTTCGTTGATTTTCGTGATCTTTTCGATCGTCATGTGATCCCTTCTTTCTTAATAAATCCCATCTTCGCCAATTTTTTTCGCCAAACGATTGGCAAAGATGACAAGAATCAAGCCAACAAGTCCTTTAAACAGCCCAACAGCTGTCGAGTAACTCAATTGACCATTTTGAATCCCGGCGGTATAGACAAAGGTATCAAAGATTTGGGCAACCTCACGGTTCATTGAGTTCATCAACAAGAACATATGCTCAAAGCCCATATCTAAGATCGAACCGATCTTTAAAATCAATAAGGTTACGATCGTCGGACGAATACAAGGCAATGTGATATGCCACATTTTTCGTAGCTTGCCAGCCCCATCCATATCCGCCGCTTCATAAAGCTGTTCATCAACATTGGTAATAGCGGCTAGATAAACGATCGTCCCCCAACCGGCACCTTTCCAAAGATCTTGGAAAATGTACATTGGACGCAACCACGTGCGACTTGTTAGAAACGGGATACGTTCGCCACCAAGACTTTCGATCATGTTATTGATTACACCACCTTCTGTCGTTAATAAAACATAGAAGATGGAAACAACGATGACCCACGACATAAAATGAGGCAAATAAATGATGGTTTGAATCCCTTTTTTCAAACGGCGATTGTTTACTTCATTTAGCATAAGTGCCAATACTATAGGAAAAGGGAAGGAAATCGTGATATTTAAGAAGAACATGATCAATGTATTGCGCATCAACATCACGAAGGTATCTTCGGTAAAGAGCCGAATAAAATGGGTGAAGCCAACAAAGGGGCTTCCTAGGATCCCCAAGAATGGTTGGTAGTCTTGAAAAGCGATGACTAACCCGCCCATCGGTATGTAACGGAAAATAAGAAAATATAAAATCCCCGGCAATACCATAATATAGAGGGCACGATTTTTTCTGATTTGCGCCCATTTTTTCTTTTTCAGCCGCAGCCGCTGTTCTTCTTCATTTAGTGGTGAGAAGTAATTATCAACTTTTGTTTCCATACTTGTTCCTCCGATTTTTTTTGATTTGATAGTCCCATGGTAGCGTGAAAAAAAGATAACGTATATAATCATTTTCTCAGCTTTGAAAAGGCATACATTTTTTAGGATTATCTCGCAGTCGAATTGGATAATCCTTTATTTATCAACGTTTGTCATTATTGTGTTTTTTTTAACATGTAAAAGTGATTATATACGTTGTCCCCGCCTCATGATACGTTGGAAGTACCTATTTAAGTAAAAAAAGATGGAGGTTTTTTCTATGCAACAAACCCTGAAAAAAACGAACCGCCCGAAAAGTGAACGGGTCGTTCAAGGATTTATTATTGGCTTTCTACTACTCTTCACCTTAACGTGTCTCTTGCCTTTTCTAAACATTCTCGGAAGCTCCTTTGCTTCTTCTTCTGAGATCGCGACACGAACATTTATTATTATCCCTCGTGAATTTAGCTTAAATGCTTACCGGTATATTCTCTCGACACCCACGATTTTTACGAGTATTGGTGTTTCCCTTTTTGTGACCATCGTCGGAACAGTTCTTTCAATGATCTTGACCTCTTTTATGGCCTATGCTCTTTCAAGAAAATATTTGCATGGACGCGGCATCTTCAACTTTATTGTCGTATTTACCATGTTGTTTAGCGGTGGGATGATCCCAAGTTTTATTTTGGTACAAAGCCTCGGCTTGATCGATTCTCTCTGGGCACTGATCTTACCGAGTGCGATCAGTGCATATAATATGATCATTATGAGAAACTTTTTCCAAGGAATTCCTGATAGTTTAGAAGAATCCGCAAAAATGGATGGTTGCTCTGATTGGGGCGTCTTTTTCCGTATCATCTTACCCCTTTCCTTACCATCGATTGCGACGATCTCTTTGTTCTACGCTGTTAGTTATTGGAATACTTATCAATCAGCGATTTTGTACATCAATGATTCAGCGAAATGGCCGATCCAAGTGCTCCTTCGACAAATCGTGATCGTCTCCAGCGGGATGAACGCCGATGCCGCGAGTGTCGATGTTGTCCCACCAGCACAATCCGTAAAAATGGCCGTGATCGTCGTTGCAACTCTCCCAATGTTGATCGCCTATCCATTTGTCCAGAAGTATTTCGTGAAAGGGGCAATGGTTGGTTCCGTCAAAGGGTAACCAACAGGCAGCCAAGAAAAACGCGCTTTTTGATCGTTGATCAAAAAGCGCGTTTTTCTTTTATTCTTTGGAACGTTTGCGATACTCTCCGGGCGTCATCTGTTCTTTCTTTTTGAAAAAGCGAATGAAGTTTTGAGAGTTGGTATATTGAAGGTTGGCTGCGATTTCCTTGATCGTCATATCCGTTTCCCGCAACCATTTTTTGGCGATTTGCAACCGATAGTTTTGTAAGTAATCGGCAAAATTGATGGATAATTCCTTTTTAAACACATTACTTAAGTAATTGGCATTATAATGCAGCTGTTCAGCAATGCTATCTAAGGAAAGATCCTGATCGTATTGTTGGTGTACGATCAAGACCATCTTTTCAGACAAGGAGCGAATTTCTCGATCTGTTTTGGCTTGTGTCGTTTCAACGATAGGTAAAACTAACTCTTGATAGATGCTTTGCTCAACTTTGACTAAGCTGGTTTGGTTGAGCACGGATTGATAAACTTTACGACTATTTTGCAAGCTGGTATGATCTGCTCCTAAGAGTTGCCCTAGCTGAACGATACTGTTGATCAACTTAAACAAGGCGCTTTCAATCGTCAACGGATTTTTATTTTCATGGATGATTTCTCGTACAACTTCCGTGTAACTCGCTTTGATGGTCGCTAGCTCCCCACTACGCATCGCATCCAAAAAGGTACTTTCTGCTTCTCTAGGGTATTGAACGATCGCGTTATTGTCCAATTGTGCCGCAATGTCGTCAAAAAAGATAATGACTTCTTCCCCTAAATTCATTCGATAGTGCAAGGCTTCTTTGGCGTTATCAACCGCTAGTTTGGTTTCTACGAGGCGGTCGTAGGATTGTGAGACCCCACAACTTATTTTAATTCTTAAATAGTCTTTTGCCGCTTGATGGATCTTTTGACAATAGGTCAATACTTGTTTTTGATCAATCGTTTTCGGAAGTTTTAAAATCGTTCCTTGGGTTTCTTGACTAGAGATGATTGGCTGAAAACGCAAATTCGCCGGAATGATCTCAGAAACGAGATTCTCAATGGCAAGCAAGAAAATATCACTGGTCGCTGTTTCTCGCCCACACAAATCATCGATTTGAATCAGTAATACGGCAAAGTGTTCCGTTTCGGGTACTTCATACCCAAATTGTGACAGTTTTAAGTGAATATCTGCTTCTGAGATACAGCCGCGAAACAAGTTTAATAAAAACAAAGATTCTAACTCGGGCTTTTGGTGTTCAACTTTAACAGCAAGATCATGGTTTTGATGCAAGACTTGGTCGATATCGGAAATCAATTGATTGACTTCTAATTTTTGACCTTGTTTTTTGGGCTTTAAAAGCTCTCCGATCCGATTGATGGGTGAAGTAGCCACGATCGCAATGCGATAAGATACTAATAAAAACAGGAAAATCAATAGACTACCAATCACGATCAAACCGCTTCTTAACTCACGAATTGCTTGCGAAACACTGGCTGGCGCCAGACGGATCACATGATACCACTGATTGTAATCCGATTGTGTGACCACATATTTGTTGTTTTCTTTGTCAGTGAAGATGCCATCGCCGTGGGCAGCTGCGATCATTGTTTCGTGTAAGTCAGAATCGATCACTTCACCATTATCGAAAAGCAGTTGTCCATCCGCATGAAAAATATTCAAAAACGAATCGTCATGATCTGCCACCAACTGCGCAATGGTATGGTCTTGGATTTCAGCAATCCCCAAAGCAGTGGTTTCCTGTCGAAACACAGGCAGCGTCATCACCATTTTTAAATAGCCATCTTCTGGCAACCAATACAAGTAGCGTTGGTTGTCGATCAACGCTTGAAAAGCAGCGAATTCAGTATCATCGATCTGTTTTAAGGAGCCTTCTTCGATTTTCCAATGCTGATTCAAATTCACCAATTGGTAGCTGGCGTTTTCGATCCCCATCACACCAATGTAAGCCAGTTGCGAATTGATCTCGCGCACTTGTCGATAATTCGTCACGGAAAACGGCTGTTCCATCGTATCGGAAAAACTTTGAGTACTGCTATATGTAGAAAAGGCATACTCCACCATCTGAATTTTTTGATCCAGATTTTCTTTGACTTGGTTGACCAAATTATGTTGACTTTGCAAAAAGGTTTCTTGAATGTTTTGATACGTTCGATGATAAATGACTCCACTAAAGCCGATAATTAAAGCGCTACCAATCAAAGAGACCCAAATGAAAATTTTATAGAACAAGTTGGACGTTTGATGATAGCTTAAAAAGAATTTCATAGACTCCCTCCCATTACCTAACTATCTTCTTTTATACTAGCACATCCCAGAAAAAGTTCCTATGTTATTTTGAAAAATGTTTCACGTGTGCATCCTTGGTGTATTGACATTCTCGTGGGAACAAGCTATGCTTGAATCAAGCAAAAAGGAAGAAGGTTTTCTATGGTCACGATCAAAGATATCGCCAAAGTCGCTGGTGTTTCACATACAACTGTTTCTCGTGCGTTAAACGATAGCCCATTAATTAAGCCAGAAACAAAAAAGAAGATCGCAGCCATCGCTGAATCTTTACACTATGTGCCCAATGTCAATGCCAAAAGTCTGGTGAATCAAAAATCCTATATCATTGGTCTTTATTTTTCTCATCTATCCATTGGTACTTCCGATAGCTTTTTAGTCGAAGTGATCAAAGGAATCAGTGATACCCTACCATCCGAATATACTTTAGCGGTTCATGAATTATTGCAATCCGATACATTTGATGAAGAGCCGAATCGTTTAGATGGAGCGATCGTGATGAGTCAAAGTGATCGGGATGACGGCTTTATTGCTGCTCTTTCAAAGAAAAACATTCCCATCGTCGTTTTGAATCGTCAATTGCAGGATGCAACCTTGATGAATGTCACTAGTAATGATGCCCAAGGGGTCTATCAAATGATCACCTATGTGCTTGAACAAGGCTTTCGAAAGATCGCCATGATTGAAGGGATCGCTTCCTTTGGTTCCGCTAGAGAGCGTCGTAAAGGATTTATGAAAGCGATTCAAGAAAAGCAGCTTGTCTGCCCGAAAGAATACTTCGTAGCTGGCGACTACTCTTTGGAAAGTGGTCAGCTGGGTGCCCAGCAACTACTCGCTTTACCTGAACCACCTGAAGTGATTTTTTGCGCCAATGATGATATGGCGATCGGTGCGATCAATGCCTGTCATCAAGCAGGACGAAAGATCCCAGAGGAGATCGGTATCATCGGTTTTGATGATAGTTCTTTTTCACCCTATACGTATCCCCCATTAACAACGATCCGCAAACCAGTTTATGAAATGAGTCAATTGGCAGCAACTCTGCTGTTGCAAGCATTTGCCAATCAAGTAGTTGAGAAACAACATTTCTTTGATACCTCGTTAATCATTCGTCAATCGCTGTAAGCCTCTTGTTTTCAAGAGTGCTTACGCAAAAATGTTAACGTGTGCATAACTATTTTTTAAGGAGGATTCTATGAAAAAAATTACCGAACAAACCCATCAAACTTATCCAGCCCGAGTAATTCAATTCGGGGAAGGCAATTTTATGCGGGGCTTTTTTAACTGGCAGCTGCAGCAAATGAACAAGCAAGGTCTTTTTAACGGCAGTGCCGTTGTGGTACAGCCGATCGATCACGGCTTGAAAGAGCTGTTGGCACAACAAGAAAATCTCTACACCGTTATCTTAGAAGGACTTGTCGATGGCGCTTTATCTCAAACATTTGAAGTCGTCTCCACTATCGATCAAGTGTTAAATCCTTATCAGCAATGGGAAGACTATCTTGCTTTAGCCGAAGATGAGCAACTCGAGATCATCGTTTCTAATACGACGGAAGCAGGTATTGCGTTTCACCCAGAGGATTCCTTGCACGATACCCCTCCCCACAGTTTTCCTGCAAAACTGACCGCCCTTTTGTATCGTCGTTTTCAACGACAAAAACCGGGATTTTTGATCATTCCTTGCGAATTGATCGATCGGAATGGGGAAAAATTAAAAGAGATCGTCTTACAATATGCCGCATTATGGTCTTTGGAGTCAGACTTCGTCAACTGGTTAGAAAAAGAAAACACCTTCTGCTGTAGCTTAGTCGATCGGATCGTTCCAGGATATCCTCGCGACAAAGTGGCACAATACCAAGAGATTCTTGGCTATGAGGATGCCGTAATGGTCACTGCAGAACCCTTTATGTTATGGGTGATCGAAGGAAGCGGCTTAGCTGAAAAGCTCCCCTTGCAAGAAGCTGGGTTGAATGTGATCGTGACAGAAGATATGACCCCTTACCGTGAACAAAAAGTACATTTATTAAATGGTCCTCATACGGCGATGGTTCCACTTGGTCTTTTAGCTGGTTTAGAAACGGTTGAAGAAGTAATGAACGACCGTGATTTTGCAGCCTTTTTGGATGGTCTTTTTCAGGAAGAGTTGATTCCAATGCTTGATTTGCCTAAAGCACAGCTTACAGCTTATGCGGAACAAATCAAAGAACGCTTCAGAAATCCTTATGTGAAGCATCAGCTGCAATCGATCGCTTTAAACAGTGTTTCAAAATTCCGTGCGCGTCTTCAACCAGTCCTAAGTCGTTATGTCCAACAAAACCAACAGGTACCAAAACGAATCACTGCCGCATTGGCAGGGTTGCTGACTTTCTATCTCACACGACCCTTTCAAGATGATGAGCTAGTGACAACCATATTTCAGCAAGTGAAACAATTACCAGCAGAAGAACAGATCGCCACTCTATTAAAAAATGAGCAACTTTGGCATGCAGACCTGAGCTTCATGACAGAGACGATCAATGAAATGTGCGATTGTCTAAAACAAGACGGACCACGCCAGTTACTTACGTCGATTGACACCCCTGAGCCAAGTTTGAAATAAAGGAGAATCTTTATGTCCACCACATTAACAGAAACGCCCGCGCAACTATTGAAATTACACCCTAAAGACAATGTCGCAGTCGCATTAAAACCACTAGCTGCTAAAACGACCCTTCAATTTGAAGGCCAAACGATCACCCTTTTTGAGGATATTCCGCAAGGACACAAAATCGCCCTCAAAGATCTAGCAAAATCACAAGACGTGATCAAATACGGCTATCCCATTGGACATCTCTTAGCTGACGTTAAAACCGGCCAATGGTTGCATACCCACAATGTCAAAACCAACCTTTCTGGTACCTTAGCGTACACCTATGCCCCCGATTTGCATCCCGTCCGTTATCCAAAAAGGGCTGCGACGTTCCAAGGGTACCGTCGGGCGAATGGCAAAGTTGGGATTCGGAATGATTTACTGATCGTACCAACAGTTGGTTGCATCAATGGCATCGCAGAGATCATTGTTGAAAACTTCAAGAAGAATCATCCAGATCTTGGCACGTTTGATCATATTACGATCCTTAAACATCCCTACGGCTGCTCCCAGTTAGGCCAAGATCATCAAAACACCCGTCAAATTTTAATTGATGCGGTGCATCATCCAAATGCCGGTGGCGTCTTGGTCTTTGGCTTAGGTTGTGAGAACAACACCGTTCCCGAGTTTAAGAAAAACCTTGGTGACTACGATCCAAAGCGCGTCAAATTTATGGTGGCACAGGAAAGCCACGATGAAATTGCGGTTGGCGAAAGCTTATTAGAAGAATTACTGGAAGCAGCAAAAGAGGATCAACGAGAAGCCGTTCCCTTGAGTGAGCTAAAGATCGGGTTAAAATGTGGGGGGTCCGACGGGTTTTCTGGGATCACCGCCAACCCTTTGTTGGGGGCATTTTCTGACTTTTTAGTTTCTCAAGGTGGCAGTACGGTCTTAACGGAAGTACCCGAAATGTTTGGCGCTGAACAAGTCTTGATGGCGCGTGCACAAGATGAAGCCACCTTTGAAAAAATCCTCCATCTAATCAACGACTTTAAAGATTATTTTCTTGCTTACGGTGAACCAGTCTATGAGAATCCTTCTCCTGGCAATAAGGCAGGCGGCATCACTACGCTAGAAGATAAGTCATTAGGCTGTACCCAAAAATCTGGGACTTCCGCTGTCGTCGATGTCTTAAAATATGGGGAGAAACTCCGTAAGCCAGGCTTGAGCCTGCTGGAAAGTCCAGGAAACGACCTTGTTGCCGCTTCTGCACTGGCTTCTGCCGATTGCCAACTCGTCTTATTTACCACGGGTCGCGGCACGCCATTTGGTGCCTATGTGCCGACCATGAAAGTTGCCACGAATCAAGAGATTTATCATAAGAAACCCCACTGGATGGATTTCAACGCTGGCCGCTTGTTGGAAGAGCCGATGGAGGTCGTGCTGGAAGACTTTATTCAAGCGATCATCGATACTGCCAGTGGAAAACCGACGCGTAATGAAGCCAACAACGTTCGTGAGATCGCCATCTTTAAAAATGGCGTGACACTTTAATCAAAGAAAAGAGGTTCGACATGTTTTTAAATGAAAACTACTTATTGCCAAATGAAATTGCTCAAACCCTTTACCATGAATATGCCAAAGAGCTGCCGATCATTGATTACCACTGCCACTTAGACCCGAAAGAAATCTATGAGGATCGTCCCTTTAAAACTATCACCGAGGCATGGCTAAGTGGTGATCATTACAAATGGCGCTTGATGCGCGCTTGTGGCGTACCCGAAGAAGCGATTACGGGCAATGCCAGTGATTATCAAAAATTTTTGGCATGGTGTCAAACAGTGCCAAAATTGGTGGGAAATCCCCTTTACAGTTGGACCCATTTAGAATTAAAGCGATTTTTTGAGATCGATCTTCCCGTTACTGAAGAAAATGCCGAAACTTTGTGGAGGCTATGCAACGAAAAATTGCAGCAAAAAGACTTTACCCGAAGAGCTTTGATTGCTCGCAGTAACGTCGAGATCGTTTGCACCACAGATGATCCAGTCGATGATCTTTACTATCATCACCAATTAAGCCAAACCGAGCAACGTTTTCGGGTCTTGCCGACCTTTCGACCTGACAAAGCGTTACAAATCGACCATCCGAATTTTCTGACCTATGTTACCAAACTCGAAAAGAGTGTCGAAAACGCGATCACTACCTACGATGCTTTCTTGACAGCCTTGCATGACCGTGTAACCTACTTTCACCAGCATCTCTGCCGCTTGTCTGACCATGCGCTGGATACTTTAGTGTATGCTGCAGACGAACAGTTATCCCTTGAAGCAATTTTTGCCAAAGCATTAGCTGGAGAATCTTTGGAGGAAAACGAAGTCTCGTTCTTCAAAACCAATGTTCTAGTTGAACTGATGAAGCTGTATCACGACCATGGTTGGACGATGCAACTGCATGTCCATGCGTACCGTAACTGCCATCAACGAATGTTTGAGCGCTTGGGACCAGATACGGGCTACGATGGCATCAATGATCAACCACTGACTCAAAGCTTGCAGAAATTATTGAACGCTGCTGATGCGCATGACCATTTGCCTCAAACGATTCTCTACTCCTTAAATCCCAATGACTATGATGCACTCGTCGCTTTGATGGGGTGCTTCCAGCAAGAAGGCAATAATAAATTGCAGTTAGGATCTGGCTGGTGGTATAACGACACCCGAGCAGGCAGGCGTCACCAATCGACGAAAAGCGCAGATGGCAGTGTGATCTTTAACTTTGTCGGCATGCTGACGGATTCAAGAAGCTTTTTGTCTTACACCCGTCATGAATATTTCCGACGCGTCTTTTGTGAATGGCTTGCTGAGATCGTTGTACGTGGTGAAGCACCTGCTGATCTTCGTCAGCTAAAACCATTAGTAGAAAATGTCTGTTATCAAAACGCCAACAACTACTTCAAATTTTAGGAGAAAGACAATGGAAAAAATCGTCATCGTCGGTGATTCCACCGCATCGATCAAAGAGCCTAGCGCTCGTCCAGAAACGGGCTGGGGTGAAAAGATCTCACGCTATCTCCCCCAGCATCAAATCGTCAACTTGGCAAAAAATGGGCGTTCCTCCAAAAGCTTCATTGAAGAAGGAGGCTTGTTGCAGGCAAAAAAAGAACTAGATGCTGGTGATTATCTCTTGATTCAATTTGGACACAACGATCAAAAAACAGATAGTCGTGGTACGACACCTGTAGAATATCAGCATAATTTAGCAACCTTCGTGCAAACGGCACGCCAGCAGCAAGCGACACCGATCCTATTGACCTCGATCACACGTTTGCATTACGTGGACCAACAGAAACTTGATCCTTTGGCAGTCGGTCCTTACCCAGAAGCAATGTGTGCTTTGGCTACCTCCTTGGATGTGGTCTGTCTGGATCTTTTTGCCGCAACACAACGGTTCTTTTCAGCACTGAAACCACAACAGGCGAAAACCTATTTTCTTCATTTAGAAAAAAATCAGCACCCCAATTATCCAGCAGGCATTACGGATAACACACATTTGAACGACCAGGGTGCTACAGCCGTCGCCAAATTAGTTGCCAAATGTTTTACAAATGCTCCATTACCGCTTGCACAACAAGTTTTGTTAGATTGAAACTCATTGCTCGTGTTGAATCTTCCCCATTTAGAATAGAGGAAACCATGTATCCCCCAAACTGAGTCCATTTAGAAGCTGTAAGTGACCGCTTAAAGTTAGCATTTTTCGTCTAGCTTTGAGCGGTCACTTCCTCTATTCTACTTAGTTTAAAAGGATATTTAATGATTGAATTTTGATAGAAAGAAAATGCTAACGAAGCTTAATGAGCATTGCACACCCCATTAAGGGAGAAGGAAAAGAAAGGTACCACTTATTTGTCTTCTTTTGAAGCTGGATTCCCTGGCACTCTAATCCGCAGGTATGAAGAATCGTACGAAAATCCATAGGTAGTTCAACCATTGTTTGGTCAAAGTTATGAATGATGAGCAAGGCTTGATCACCAAGTTCCCGTTGAACGATTTGATAACCAGTTGGTTTTCGATAGGAAAGAATCTCACTTCGGACGACAGTTGTCGTTCCATCCTTGATCAAAGGACGACAGTGATCGTAAAAGACGAAACAATCATCAATCACTTTCCACTGCTCTTTGGAAAGCTCATTGATATCGCCGGATAGACATATTCTTCCTAAAAAAGTACTGATCAAAGAATAAAACAACCGTTGGGGTGAATCTTGCTTTCTAATGACCGCCCAAATCAGGCTTTGTCTCGGTAAAAGATGGTCATGCAAATTTGCTGCTATGATTGGGACACTGATTGCCTCATGAGCATCAGAAAAGCTCGACAGATCCGTCAGTTGGATCATTGAATACTCTAAGCGATGACCGCCTGACGAACAGTTTTCGATGATTAAATCAGGCAATTGCTGCTGAATTCGTTTAATAAATGCCTGTGTTGCCAACAGCTGTAAGCGACTTTCTTCGCCAAAAGATTCCTTCCCATCAAAACCGATCCCAAAATTTTCATTATAATCGATTTTCAAATATTTGATATCATAGTACTTTAAAAAATTGATTACTCTCTCTTGTAAATAGTCAATGACCCAAGGATCTCGCATATTCCAAAAGCGTCGATTGCCGACGGTTAGAGGCTGTCCATCTTTATTCAATAGATGTTCAAAAAACGTACTGGCAACTGACTGATCTCCGACTGTTTCAATTTCAAACCAAATGCCCGGAATCAGATCATGCTGCTTGATAGCAGCGATCACCGTCTCTAATCCATTGGGAAACTGTGACGAACTTACTTGCCAATCACCATGACTACGCTCCCATCCATGTTGATTGGCATACCAGCCAGCATCAATGACATAATATTGAATCGCTTTCCCTTTTAAGGCAGCCAAATTTTTCAAAGTCATAGCTTCTGTTGGTCGTCCCCAAGATGTACAAAATTCGTTGAATTGGATTGCCAAATCCTCTTCCGTAGGATGCTGTTTTTGTGCCAAAGGTAACGTCAATATCTTTGTTAATCTTTGGGCGGCACTTGCTTCATTCCCGCAAGTGACGGTTAGGTATGCTTTTGGAGTGACAAAAACTTCACCCGGCATAACAGCTTTTAGCCAATGGCCATAATCTCGGTCTGCTAATCCACCCGACAAACAAAAATCCTCATCAAGACGATACGCTTCAAACTGCCATGATCCTGGTTGCGCAAGACTAACTGCCCATGTAATATCCTTTTGTTTGTCGTAGATTGCTGCTTGCGGAAACCACCCTCTAACTGGCATCGAGCCCACTTGCCCAAATTTTTCTAATCCTACACCAGAAGGCTTCCATGAGGGCTCAAGCTGTAAGTCTTCAAGCAATTGTATGGTTTTACGCCCTTCAAAACTCCACTTGCTTTGATAGCGGATCAAGCTCAAATTGCCTATTGGATTCTCATCATAAAATGGACTAAGATTACTCAATGAGAAGCTTGCCAACATTTCAAGCATCTGGGGAATCTTCGTCCGATTTTCAAAGGTCACATAAGTTTCTATTACTGGAAACCCTATCTGCCAGCTTACATAATGGGTATAGTGATTTCCTCTATCATCAGCTAAGATGGTAGCAATTTCTTTTTTATTTGATTCCTGTTTATCGATTTGTTTCACTAATCGAAGGCTTTTGACTGTTGCACTATTCCGCATCGTACTCCCTGTGCTGAACCCTTTTGGGTAATCATCACCTATCAGTTTTGCTTGAATCAAGGAATCAAATTTGGTCTTTTTAGGTAGCTGTACTTCATGATGCAAAGAAGTTGGGCTAAGGAGCCATTCCACAGATTCGGCGGATTGATAGTAGTCGATCGTCATATCGCCAAACACGACCGTGCGTAACTTTTGCATATAACGGTCTCCTTTCATTTGTATACTGCCTACTGATCGATTCCTTTAAAAAAGCTCTGCGTAATAAGTCCTTGCAATTCAATCACCTGGTTTTTCCCAATTTCAATCTTCGTCGGATTCAAAAATTCCACTTGTTCTAGTTCCAGTTGAACACTTTCGTCCACCCGAAGAAAACAAGCTTCCCCTGTATAATCAATCTTGAGATTCTTAAATTGTAATCGGACCTGTTCACCGTTCCCAAAAAAGTTTGATGTCTTGCGAATCCCAGAAATCGAGCAATTCTCTATCAATAACTGGCGCAAAGGTCGATTATTTTGCATTAGTTTCTTTTCGCCATACTCGTAAACAAGAAACTTATCTGCGTCAGCGATTTTACAATCAATTAAGCGAATGTTTTGGGCATCTTTTTGAATCGTATCTGCCTCAATCGCATAGTATTTAAAAATGGCATGGGTATAATACGTATTTTCTGAAAGGTGAGGATAACGCCCTGGACCTTGAAACCTACAGTTTTTAAAGGTAATCGTATCGCTACCGATCCTCATTGCGTTGCAAGCTGTATTTAAAAAACAATCTTCTACCATCAGCTGCTCAATGTCATACCCAGCGAAGCAGTCATCTCCACAAGCTAAATGACAATCACTGACATAAATGTTGGTGGAATGATGTAGATTGAATCCGTCATGCCCCGCTTCGATGGTTACATTGTTTATTTGGACATTTTGACAGCCATCGATCGTATGACTCCAGTTAGCACTATTTTTAAAACAATAACCAGCTAAATGAACCCCCGTGATTTGGGAAAGAATGATCCCCATCGGTCCACGAAAGCCTTCTTCCCCATTTTCGTCGAAAGTATCTTGACCATCGATCAACGATCCAGGTTCCCCGATGATCTTCACATTTTCTTCTTTAAAAGCCGTGATCATGGCATAAAAATAATACTCAGGTAAATGCCAAATTTTTTTGTAGTATTCATCGTGCAAGTAGTTGATCGTACTTGGTACTTGAAAATCACAATAGTCCGCTAAGTTTTGGCTTCCCCTTAAGATTGCCCCAGATTTTAAACGTAAGGTGATATTTGAATAAAGACGTAAAGAGCCAATCAAATAGTCCCCCTCTGGTATGATTACTTCTCCTCCTCCAGCCTTTCGACAAGCATCGATGCATGATTGAATCGCCTTTGTTTGTTTTTTTTCTGAATTTGTTGACACCCCGTAATCAGTGATAATAAACGTGTTCCTTTGGTCTTCCATTTTCATTTCCTCCTGTCCAATAATCATTTTTTTCCACCCAGTCATTTCTCAAAAATGAATACAATTCAATTATAATGCGGATTTAATTGTTGAATAACTGAAAAAACGATATAATTGGTGTCAGAAAGTTACCTTTCTAATGTCTTTGCTATGAAGGAGTATCGAATGATCTATCAGATTCATTTAAATCTACCAATTTTCAATTTATGGAGTGGGTTGTTTTCGAACAATAAAAATCAAACATGGCGCCACAAAGAAACCCATCATTCCGAAAATTTTGAACTTATCTTGCCAATAAAAAACGATGTTTCCTTGACCATCAACGAAAAAGAGGTATTGATCAAGGAAAACGAATGCTTTTTGATACCGCCATATGCGAAAATCAAAGCTGCTGCTACAATTGAACATGAACTTCATTTTTACTGGCTACATTTCATTGCTTCCTACCAAACGATTTCTTTAAAAGAGCCTATGTTACAAAAAGGCCTACAGGATCTAGCAACACTAACGATGCCAACAGAGTTAAATAATTTTATCTTTCTCCCACAACGATTCCAGTTAAAGTATCCCGAACGAATCGTTGTTTTGCTTAATCAATTGCTTACAAACGGAAAAAGACAACAATACACACAACGGGGGAATGATTTTTCTTTAACCTTATTACTGATCGCTCTTTGTGATGATTACCTAAATCAATTGGCACATACCGCGAAAAATCATGTCAAAAAAACTGCATTGATTGCCGAGTGGATTCGGGTCAACCTTACAAGTGAACTCCACTTATCTGATATTGCTAACCATTTTGGCTTGAATCCCAATTATCTTAGCCGACTGTTCAAAAAGGAACAGGGAATTGGTATCAAAGAGTATATGGTAAACATCAAAATTGATTATGCAAAAACACTTTTAGCAACAACCAATTTATCGGTCAACGAAGTAGCTGATCAAGCTTTCTTTTCCGATGCAAAACATTTTATGAGGACGTTTAAACAGAAAAATGGCTTAACCCCTTCTGACTATCGAGCAGAAAATGCGCAAACCAATCTAAATTCTAGTCAAATGAATCTTTCCGCCCCGTTACCACAGCAATTAGGCAATGAGGCACTCAAGAAGCTTATCTATCAGATTTTGAAAGAAAATCATCAATAAAAAAACATTTGTCCACCTTTGGTCCGTTTTAGCGGAACTTGTTCAAGGTGGCTGCAAATGTTTTTTGTTCATTTATTTAGAAATCGTAATAAAAAAGCAATTTTTCTTCTTCTGCAAGTGCATTTGCATCAGTTGTTTGTTTTTGTCCTAAGACGAGTGTCAATTCAGGGTCTTGCTCTTTTGCAACTGCTGAAAGATCGATTTTTATGATTCGATCCTCATAAAACGGAGCGGTCAGAAAAACAAATCCTCGTCCCGTTCCCATGACAGAAAACGTCTCGCTTTCAGTAATTTCTGTTTGATTTGCTTTGATCAACTGATCACCGGCAGCATTTTTTTCATCTGTAATTGACAAGTAACAGTTTGCTGATTGGTTCCACAGTGCAACCTTCCCTCCATCCAGAGGAATTAGTTGGAAAAGATCAGCTTCAACATATTTTTTACTAATTTGTAGAAGACTTGCATCGTTAGCGGACAAATAAGAATTTCGTGTTTCATAAACATACTCGTCGCCTACTTTGGTTAAGGTTCTTTCATACCAAGGTTCTAAGCGTGTTCTTATTCGCAAAGTTAAGCTCGGTGCAGTCTCATAAATCGGGCCATTGTAAAAAGTCAACGTTGAAAAATTCAAATGATCATTATGGATGTACCCTTGGGCGCGCATTGCTGCAGCAGCTTTGTTTGTCCAGGTCGTATCAACGGGACTATCGTGAAAGCGTGCTGCCACTTGTTCATATATTGGGCGCAACTCTCCGCGATTGATGCGTTCACTATCTAGCCGGGTCCAATACCCTCGATTCGGGTTTTGGAAAACGTTCATGAGGGGGGTGAATGGTACCTCTTCAAATAAATTGTACTTGGCAGCCCATTCAAAGGCTTTCACTAAGCGATAATCATGTAATGAATAAAGATCGATCCCTTGATTCGCAGCGGCTTCAGCCACAGATGCCAAATAGCTGATCCCTAACTGTGCATGTGCTTGGTCACGTCCACTTTCAACCGATTGCCCCGTATCGCTGACATAGACAGCAATCGATCCATTGATATGAATCGACTGATACAGATTGATCGCCCGCTCAACGATCGGTTGACTATCTGTAAAAAGACCAATCGCCATCATCGCATTCATAGCCGCCGTATCCCAGTTGCCGTTTGCTAACATCGGAACCCCTAGATCTTCAATTACTGGATACACAGTATTAATAAGCATTTCTTGGGTTTGGCTGATATCCTCGGCAGTATATCCAGAATAACCACCTTGATAATGCGCAAGTATCTCTGCTGCTTCTATTAATTTTGAATTACTGATCGCAGCGCCCAAAATGCGATCACGGCCATCAATCACTTTTAAGGTTTGCGACCAGCCATTAATGATTTCTGTAGCTTTTTGTGCATAGTCATCCTCTTCTGTGATGACCCATTGTAGGGCTAAAAAGTACGCTGCATTGCTGGCGCTTTCAAATTTGCCGATATTTCCATGACCTTCTGGAGCACCGCGTCCCACTCCTTCTAAAGGCGTATCTATAAATGTCAATGCACTTTGATCATTGGAGACCCCTTGTTTAAGTTTTAAATAATCACTATACCAGGGTTCTTTTTTCTCAGCGATTCGTTGTTTCATCTGATCGAGATGTTCAGTGGTCAGTTGGATACCTGGATGGGTAAAGGATCTAGCTTCACTTACTCCTTTTACCGTATACGTTGCCTGCTGATAAGTAACTTCGATGCTTTCAGGCAAATCCGCTACTGGGAAAACAGCTTGAAAATAGTCGCTTGTTTTCTGAACTTTAGCTGAAACATTTAACTGATAGTCATCTGGCAGATCATCACTTGTGATCGGCAACCATCGAACAAACACTTGATTTGCACGTATTTCATGGTCAACAATCAGCGCTCCTGAGAACTCAGTTTCTTCAAAAACAAAGTACGCTGGTCGATTTTGTTGTCGACTAGCAGTTAAGCTTCCTTCCTGCCAATGTAAAAACCAATGAGTAACGGAGGGTTCGTCTCGTAAAGTATCTAGATCTGAAGCGATCGTATAACGGTTTGACTCAGAATAATAATGAATGGATAACCGTTCATTATCATTGACGGATGCGGCGGTAAAGTTGAATAAAAAGCGTTCGTCTTTCTTTTGATAATAGTTTTTTTGTTCATCTGATTCTGAAAAATAGTTTTGAAAGGTCAGAAATTTACCAGTGGTGGTTGATTGAATTTGAGCTGTCGGTTTTAAAGAACCAGTTATTTTGTGGATTTGTTCTGCCACATACAAAGCAAACGTCTCTGCTTCTTGTTCATTCTCTACTGTGTAAATTGCCCCATTTTCCCTAACGGCAAAGTAACTCCCCGAATCAGTTTTGATTTTCATGTACTTCACTGGTAATGAAGCGTTGGTGAAATAATTACCAATCTTATGTCCCTCTATGGTTTGGGGTACTTCATCAGTTGTCCGTATAATCTTGACATAGGGCGCTCTTGTCGAACGAATTGAAAAAAGTTCGGATGCAGCAATCGATTCATCAAGACTTTTTTCTGTGTAAAAGTGGATGGTCACTTCTTGACGATTCGCAGCTTTGGCTTCTTTGATCAAATCAGTGATATCTAACGTAACTACTGCCTCTCCATTTGGCAGCGTGACTTCATACGTTTTCGTATCCTTCAATACGCTAGGCTTGTTGTCGTAAGTGATCGTATCAGAATCCCACTGACTCCCGGCTTGTCCTCCACTAGTCAATTCATTGGAAGCCTCTTGGAAAAACAACTGGTTGCCGCCATGAGTAGTCACCATTTCCAATTGGATCTGTTTGATCGTTTCTATGTCTGTCAAATCACTGATAGCTAATTTCATATAAGCTTCTCTTAATTTTCCTACAATTAATTTTTCTCTGTTTCGTTCTTTCATCACTTCTCCATGTTGACCATTAAAGTTTGAGACAAACGCATCATCAACAACGATGATTTCCTCTCTTTCGCTAGCAAATCCTACTTGAACACTTAAAATACTAAGCAACAGACTACCAAGCAATAAAAACCAAACTTTTGCGATCCCCATTTTCTGCCTCCTTTTTTTAAAAAAAATAGTCAAAATAATCGACCAACGTTATCAGCTATGTCTTGCCTCTTTCCACAAAAAAGCTATTTATATATTTTTCCAGATCTAAAACGCAATTGTGCTTGTTCTAAATGCCAATCGGCTACATTCAATTCATCTTCACGTCCATCTTTTAGCCTTACAGTCAAGGTGTTTTCTGAAATCGTTGCCGACTCAACTTTGCTTTCTTGATCGTACTGCTCGAGAATCGTTGCAAACTGGGCTGTTCGTCCCTCTTTGCGAATACCAACTACTCGCCGATGATCGGATTCATCTCCTAACGGATAATCGCCACCTATCACAATCTCTAATGATGCTGCATCAACGCCGCTGAGATCGATCGTTATCGTTCCAGAAATAGCTTCTGCAATTGGCGTGGCTGGCAAAGCGGATTGGATCACTTGGGTTTCAAATTTGATAGGACCGCCAAAGTAATCTCGGTTCTCATATGGGGATTGTTTGATACCTTCTGTCACTCGTGGTAGTTGATTAATAGGAATTCTCTCCCCTGCGTGGGTCTTGATGACTCCTTCACCCCAAAACACTGCAGGCAAAGGTACGTCTTTTCCACTTCCGTATTCATTCGCAACATAGGTTGTCTTAGTTTCTAAAACGATCGTTTGGCTCTTTGCAGGAATAGCTACTTGAATTTCTTCTTTTCCAAAAATCCATGTACCCATCTTGTTTTCATGAAGAACACTCTTTTCCGTTCGAATCTGATAAACCAGTTGCTGTTGTGTTTGACTATATGCTGGCTCCATCCCCACAAAAACGGGCGCATTTTGCGGGTGGATCATGTGAATAGCCAAGTTTAGTAATCCCGGTTGATTTTGACTGGTTCGCAACGGTGTGAGCCAGCCCTTATCATTGTATTTATGCATATCGACCGAAAAAGAAAACCTTAATGGTTCTTGTGCACGAAACCAATGCACATCTGTCATAAACTGAGCGCTTGATAACGGATCATCTGAAAGTTTTTCTGTTGTCTTTTGGTACTCGATATCTTTGCCAACTAAAAAGTACCGAGCATCTTGAGGGTCATTACTAAGTAAATAATCTGCTTCTAGCTCTTTAGCAAAAATTCCCTTTAATCCACTTGCATGGTATAGACAATCAAAAGCATGGGTATCTTCTCCTTCCAGATAATCAAGTACAATGACATAGTCATCGGTCACTACAACTGCTCGTCGTTGGAGGATCTCTTCAGTAAAAGCGGATCTTTGGCTATATTCAGGTGTCTCATCAGGAATAAACACGCTTCGACCTTCTTGCCAGCATCTTTCGCGAAATGTCTCAGCGTTGCCGACTCTCCAACCACCATAAGGCGGTTGACACCATTTCGTACGAATTTCCTGAACAATGTATTGGTACTCTGTCTCGCTTACACATGCCAACGTTTTCGTTGGTGCCGGATCTTGCTGCTTGAGATCAACAACTGTCATATTATGGGTGAGCGAATTTTGAACATAAAACTTATACATAAACGTATGATAGGCATACCAAACATTTTCCGGGTTATAGAAACTTTTCCCAAAACGTCGCATCGAGTTTAAGGCTAATCGATCATAGTGTCCATGAGCTCCCCCTAAAATTCCGCTCTTCAAAGTTACTTGATATTGTTGTTCGGCAGAACGCTTCGGAGCATTCGAATGCAACAAAGCAATGCCAGCAACCTCAGCGATGACAGCCTCACGATAGGGAACCTTTTTCTCATGAGGAGTATCTGACAACTGAGCGACACCAAAACAAAGATCACGGTCCTCGGGTCGAATCGTCCTAAGCAAAGAGAGATACGCGGGTTTTTGATACAAGCGGTAAGCTAAATCGTATCTTGGGTCCATTAGATGGACACCAACTGCTCGCGATTCACAGGAATCATTCATGCCAAATATCACGCCAGTTTCATCATAATAATCGATCATGCTATCGGTCAGCATTTCAATGGAACGATAATTTTTGTCAGTAGGACCCCAGACTTCTATGGAAAGCCCGTCAATGCGATCACTTTCATCTAAACCTTTCTGATGAAGATCATAGTATGGGGCATAATTTGCTGGGACTCTTTGCAAATGCAACTGGTAACCCCATTTGTTCACAATCTGACTGATTTCTAAAAAAAGACCCATTGCTAGCAAGTTGTAACCAATGGACGCTTCATACCACCAGCCATCATTTAGGATTCCTTTACTGATATGCTCGATCACCCCACCAGGACAGTGTAAAAAGTAATCAATCTTCTCCAGATCCTGTAAAGCAGCTGCACAAGCAATGACCCCAGCTAATTCAGCTAAATTCCAATTCGATATTTTCCCCCGATGACATTCATCCCGAATAATGGACATAAATAGTCGAAAGGCTTCCTCAATCTTTTGTTTGTCATCTTTTGTAAGCAAACCGCTATGCTTCAATCGATCATAAGTTAGCGCTGCGTGTTTAAAAAACTCACCTTCATGGACTAATTCTTGATTACCTGCATGCGGTAAAACAAGGTATCCTTTTTCATCGTCAACTAATTCTTTCAAGAATTCAGCCGCTTTTTTTCCAAATACTTCTTCCTCATTCAGCAAATAAATCAACGCAGCATTTCCTGCTTCGTCTGATTGCCTACTCATAAAAAGATAGGGCAATTCAGGATCGATTTTAGGTACCTGCCAAAGCTTAGCCCTTTGATAGAGCTGTTGGTACTTTGCCTGTGCCCATGGTGTGCTGCCTATTTTCTCTTGGATCTCATGGATATCAGCGTTTGAAAGGGTGGTCGTGAACATTTCTTCGTAACGACCCGTTATAAAGGTTAAGGTTTGCGTAAAACCTCTACGATCAATGAGTTGGATTTTATGCTTTTCTGAAGCCAATGGACCAAAACGGAGATCATCAAATACACTGAGGAGAACCACTTTTTCTTCAAAAGGCTTCAGTTCTAGCCCTTTGATTGGTTGATCTGATCCGCTCTCATGAAGCAGTGTCGTCAAAATCTCCCAGCCCATTTTCTGCTGCGCGATCTGAACAAATTGTGGTTTTGAGGTGGTATTCGTCAAAGTTATCTCATAATCGACTTGTTTTTTCTGCAATGCTTTTCCTTTGATTGTAGCATCCATATATACGCAGGGTGCCGCAATAATCTCTAGTTGTTTGATCGCCTCTTTTTTTACCCCCCAACACTCAATGCCGACAATAGCTTTTAAATAAATCAGCATTCCTTGATCAAACCCAAACTGGCTGAAAGGCACATATTGGGTTTGCCCTGAAAGCAGCACTACTTCAGTTTCAAAAAAACGGATCGCCTCTTCTTGTGGATTGCGATTTACACTGCATGCCAAACGAATCTTCATCCGCTTGTTTTTTTGCGCCCCCACTTCTAAGCGAAGGCCCCACCAACCTAGCGCATTGGCTGCACTCGGGTGGTACTGGATAAACCCATGTTCGACCCAGTGCATTTCTCTTTTAGAATTTGAAAATAGCCAGATACACTTGTTTTCCTCTGTTTGTTCATTCCACGATAAAATATCATAAGTAGTTGCTTTATTTTTCATCTTCGACTCCTTGTTTCGACCAGTGCAATTGTTTAAATCTTTTCGGTGTGACTCCGAAAAATTGTTTGAAATTTTTGGTGAAATACGATTGAGAAGAAAAACCTACTTGTTTGGCGATTTTTACGATCGGCAAATTGGTTGTCAAAAGTAGTTCCTTTGCTTTTTCCAAACGTTTTTCCGTGATATATTCACTTAACAAACGACCAGTCAACTCTTTGAACGTTGCTGCCATATAATTTGGACTCAAAAAAACTTGTTCAGCAATCGTCTGATTGGTCAGATCCCCTGCCATTTGTTGCTCAATTATGCGATCGATTTTTTCAATGATCGACAAATGCGCCTGCTGGTCAAGGTTTTGATAATTGATCAGTAATTGTTCAAATAGTTGGTGCATTTTTTCTTCAATTTGGTCAAAGGTTGTTAATGCCATGATTTCTTCTGGAAAGCGACGTTGTTCTTCTTCAGCAAGAAAGTTACTATACTCGTTAACTTTACGAAGGAGATTCAGACAGGCCGTTTTCATCTCCTCAGCATCTAATCCGACAAACTGTTTTAATAACCGAAAAAAACTGGTCAATGTCTCTTGAATTTCACTTTGGCAAGACTGATGCAATGCCTCAACTAGCTTTCTTGAGGATTTATTGACTTCGTTGTTTCGCTCAAAACGAAATTGTTGCCATTTTTTTCTTTGTTGTTCAACACGCCAATACGTTAGATTCGTTCGTGACCAAAACAAGGCAATTGCCATCACCATTCGGGCTTCTTGATAGCTTTTTACTACATTACCGTCACTACGATAACTACTGTAAAACCCCTTTTGTCCAGATAAGATGATTCGCTCATACGTAAAATGAGTAAGTGTTAAAATAGAGATTCTATTGCCTTCTATTTCACCCTCGATCCCTTCACCTTCTGTAGGCATAAATCCTTCAGCATCCAAAACAGTAACGATCCCGGTATTTTTAACCAAGGGTATGATCTCCCGTTTGAAGAGAAGATCAATTGTTTGCCTTTGATGCTTGCGTTTGGTTTCTATTTGGATTTCTTGCAAGAGCTTGATCAAAGCTTCTTCTAATTCCTTCTCATCAATTGGCTTTAACAAATAGTTTTGAACGTCATGTTGAATCGCCTCTTGTGCATAAGAAAATTCGCCAAAAGCGGATAATATAATGATTTTTGTTTCTGGAGCCTGTGTTCTGATTTTCTTTGCCAATGCAAGTCCGTCCATGATGGGCATCTGAATATCTGAAAGAACGATTTCAGGAGTGGTTTCTCTAAACATTGCTAATCCTTCTGCGCCATTTTTGGCTAATCCGACGATTTCAATCCCTAGATTTTGCCAATCAATCGATTGAGCGATGCCATCACGACTGATTTTTTCATCATCAACAATCAAACAGCGATACATCCGTTACGCCTCCTTCGAAAGCTGTTTTTTCCAACGGTTGAGCAAAATCGTCGTTGTAAGATATAAAGGGAGTGAAAAACTCAGAATCGGAATGATCCCTGGTATAAGTAAACTTAATACCAAGACAGCACTGTAACTAACGATGATTTTGATTGAAGAAAACTGCCAGAATAAAGGTAATAAAAAAGCATTTTTAAGTAGCGCTTTTGTGGATAACGAAAAATGTACTTCATTCAATGAAAAATAAGGTACGACCAGAACGAGTAAATAGAGTAAACTAAGGGACGCCGCTCTTTCTAACAGCAAAGAATTTTGAATAAATAAAACCCTACTGAACAGTAAACCTGTACAAATTAGAGACAATAGGAGCGAAAGCCAGAAGAATTTTTTGATATTCTTTAGGTAGCAATACCACGCTTCTTTTAGCCATGAAAACTCATTTTCTGAAACGAGAGCCTTATGAAAAACTGCTACAAGTGAGATCGTTGCTGGTAAAGCGCCAAAAACCCCTCCACCTAATAGGACAAAAAATAACCAACAGAGATTCATCGCTACCAAACGACTAAATAAAAGCGTCGTTTCATAGACCCAAGCAGCCCAATTCTCTTTCACCTCTTCATCACCTCCATAATGAGGAGGATCACCCAAAGAAATAGACCTTTCTAAGAGTGATCCTCAAAATGATTTAACGTGCTGCGAACCATGCTTGAGCGATCGTTTGCTCAGATTCTACACAACGGTCGTATCCTAGATTTTTCGCTTTCTCAATCATTTCATTCTTTAAGCTATCAAATGTTTCATCATCTCGGGCATAGATCATTTGCCATGAGTATTCTTTAATGACTGCACCTACTTGATTGTAGGTCAAGTCTAGTTCATCCCCTCGCTCAACTAATGGAACATCTGCGATATCGTAAGACGCTAGCAAGCCATTTTCAAGCAAGTATTCTTTTGAATTTAGCGCACCATCGTGATCTTCTGTCCACTGTTTATCTAACTCTGTCGCACTTTCTAAAAGCGTCGTTTCCCAAACGGAGCGATTTGCTGGTTCGTTCAAAATTGGGCTTACGGATTGTTGATCCACACTTGGTCCATTGACTAATTTTTTGAACGTCTCTGATAAAGCACCGCCACCTGCTTCTTCTGGTGCCTGTGCTTCCCAGCTGCCGCTGCCTAATTCTGTGAGATAGGGTTTGCCATCATCATTGATATCCCACATGATTCCTTGAGGACCGTTTTCCCAGAACAAATGTCCTTCATCAGAATATAGGAAGTCCAAAAGTTCCAATGCTTTTTCTTTGTTCTTTGCATTCTTACTAACCGCCCAGAACCAATTGTTCCCGTAGGTCGTCGTTTTTTGATCCGCTACTAGAAGTTCATTGTTTGGTACTAGCTTGCACCCTTTGCCTTGACTGGTTAATTCGGGATTGACGGGATTAAAATTCAGCTCGCCAGTGTAGCCCCATGGCATGATCGCCGATTGTCCTTTTTCCGCCTTCTTTAAATAGTCCTCCCATGTCTGTGAAGCAGAATCGGGATCTAGCAATCCTTTTTTATGCAGATCATTCGCCCATTTCAACGCTTGCAGATACAGACTATCTTCACTCAAAATATCTTCATAACTATCATCAAGGACAGACACGTTGATGAACTCATAGCGATTTACACCATCAGTATCAGTATAACCTTGAGATTTTGCTATACTACGCAATTGGTTGACACTATTTCCATCCCATTCGCTGAACAAGGAAAGAGCATAAAATTTATCTCCATTTTCAGTTTCAGGATGGGCCTCGACCATTTGCTCTGCCAAAACCCCGTAATCCCAATACGTTTCAATTTCTGGACTGCCTAATTCTTTATAATAATCATAACGCATTGACGGCAACCAGGTCGGATTCGTTTTGGTTACTTCTGCTTCTTGGGAAACGGTGGTTGGTATGCCGTACAATCCCTCAAAAATAGTCTCAGCTCGAACTACGGCGTCCTCAAAACGGGTAACATTCGGCAGTTTCTCCTTATACTCAGTCAAATCCTCGATAATACCAGCCGTTTTTGCTCGATTCAAATCCTTTTGAGTTGTAAAAACGATCAAATCCCCCAATTCCCCAGTAGTCAAACGCGTCTCTAATCGACTTGTCCCTCCGACACTGTTAGGAATCACATTTACATTGACGCCTAATTCATCTTGAAGATATTTCCCTACGTACCCTCTGATCTCTCCCTCATAGGTACTTGACATTGAATAAATCGATACATCCTGGGCACCTTGAGGCTCATCACTGCTTTCGTTGTTGCTACCGCACGCTGCTGTCCCCACTAACAATCCACCTAACATTAATGCTTTCCCAGTCTTTTTTAAATCCATTCTCTTTCCTCCTAATTTTTTTATCCTTTGACCGCTCCAATCGTTATTCCTTTAACAAAGAAACGTTGAAAGAACGGGTAAATGGCAAATATTGGTAAAACGACCATCATTGTTACCGTTAATTTGACAGACTGAGCCGTCTGCGCCGTAGCAGCAACTTGATCAATAGAGATGTTTCCCGAATTGATTTCATTCGCTAACGCTGTGGACTGTGTCAAATAACGATAAAGCACATACTGCAAGGTATGTAAATCTTCACGCGTTACATAAATCACTGTATCCATAAAACTATTCCATTGTCCTACTGCGCTGAAGATGGCCAAAGTGGCTAAAATCGGCACCATCAGTGGCAAAGCGATTTTGAAAAACATCGTGATGATCCCAGCACCGTCCATCTCTGCCGATTCCTGCAAAGAACTTGGAATACTAGACTCGATATACGTTTTAACTAAAACAATGTTGTAAGCTGAAACCATCCCCGGAATGACGTAAACGAGAAAGTTATCCAATAAGCCTAGGTAATTAAATAACATATAGACGGGAATCGTCCCCGCGCTGACATACATCGTTGAAATAATAAAACGGTAAACAAATTTGCGCCCCGTCATTTTTTGTTGGGTCATCATAAAGCCAAGAAATCCTGAACATAAGACAGTCAACGTCGTCCCAATAACGGTCCGAGCGACGCTGATGATAAATGCATTTGTGATATTTGGGATCTCCAAAATTTGTTTATAATTTTGAAAATGAATGTCTTTAGGTATAAACAAGACTTCCCCCATTGCACTCAACTGATTGTCACTGATCGTATTGATAAAAATATAGTAAAATGGGTAAGCACACAAAAACATGAAAAGAAAAAAGAATAAGATATTGAAGAAATTAAATACTCGTTCACCTATCGACAACGTATCTTTTACTGAATAGGCTTTATTTTTTTTACTAATAGCTGCCATACTGTACTCCCCCTAGAAGATCGATTCACCGCGAACGGTTTTTGACAAACGGTTAACTGAATAGAATAAAATCAAGCTGACGACCGTTTTCAAAATACTGACAACCGTTGCTAAAGAGAAGTTCCCTTGACCGATCCCGATGTTGTACGTATAAAGATCTAGTACTTCTAGCGAACTTTTCGTCATCGCATTAGAGAAAACGAAATACTGTTCCATTCCAGTATTGATCATGTTGGCAACACTCATCATGAGTAAAACGAAAAAGGTTGGCAACAAACCCGGAATCGTGATATGAAGAACTTTTTTCAAACGATTCGCACCATCTATACTGGCAGCTTCATACAATTCTTGATCGATCCCATTGATCGCCGCTAAGTACATGATGGCGCTCCAACCGATGCCCTTCCATACCCCTAAAGCCGTCATTTTCAGCCACATATGACTGTTATCTAGCAAAAAATTGATTGGTGTATCAATAAATCCCCAGTCAACCAATAGATTATTGATGACCCCATTATCAACTGATAAAAAGGCAAAAACTAAAGAATAAACTAAAACCCAACTGACAAAATGTGGCGCAGTCGTCATGGTTTGAATGAGCCGTCTTAGTTTACTGCTTCTGATTTCATATAATAAAATGGCAAAAAACATTGGTAACACACTAGTTGCTAACCCTAAAAAGCTCATACCTAGTGTGTTTTTCATCACGCGTATGATGATATTCACTTGTTCTCTGGAAGAGATCAACATTCGAAACCATTTGAATCCTACAAATGGCATATCTGCCAAAGAAGCACCAGGTGAATAATCAATAAAAGCTAAATACCAGCCCAACATCGGCAAATACCCAAAAACTAGAACAACTAACAAAAAGGGCAACACCCAGTACAATAGCTTATTTCCAGTGGAAAATAAGCTCTTCTTTCTTTTAGTGGTTGCTGTACTCATTTAAAAACCTCCTTCTAAAGCTCCTTAGTAAACGCTTTCTTATATAGAATTATACGATTTGAGAAGGATTGAAAACTGGTAATATTCACCGAAAATGGTAATATCTACCACAATAAAACAGTTTGATCCTAAAGCACGCTTTTATTCAACTCAATTTGAAACACACTTCCTTCCCCTTGTTTTGAAAAGAATTCTACCCTCACCTGATCCCCATAAGAAGATTTCAAGATATTGATGATGGATTGCAAGGAAAAGCCTCCCTTTTTTAGCTCTAATTGTTCCCCGCTGCGAATTTTCTCTACTATCTCTGGCGAGGCACCCGCGCCATTATCTGCGACTAGAAGGATTAATGTTTCCTCATTTTCAGCAACAGTAACTTTGATTTTCCCTTGACCTTTTACATAGATACCATGCTGAAAAGCATTCTCTGCTAAGGGTTGTAAAATTCGATGAAGAATTTGAATCGACTCTACATCGATTTCAGGATCAACAGCAATCTCATAGTCAAGTTGATCTGCAAAGCGTAATCGTTGAATGGATAAGTAATGTTTCACTAAATCTAATTCCTCTTTTAAAGAAACGAAGTTTTTTCCTTTCGCTAAAATGAGTCGATAATACTGAGCGAGATCGTTCGTTATTTGAACGACTTGCTCTGTCTCACCTGCTTTTGCACACCAAGAAATGATTGCTAACGTATTGTATAAAAAATGGGGTTGAATCTGTGCTTGAAATTTACTCAACTGCGCCTTTCTTTTCAAGCCTTCATCTGATTTGATCTTAAGCAGAAGGTTTTCTAAATCTTCAATCATTTTATTAAAGGTTGCTTCTAGTTGACCAACTTCATCATTACTCGAAATGGCGATTTTGTGCGGTAATTGCTGACCATTCGTCAATTTCATTTTTTCGCATAACCTTCGAATCGGAGAAACGAGCCATTTAAAGAAGATATTCGTAAAAACGATCATCATACTGAGCAAAAAAATAATCAAAATGAAATTGCTATTCAGAAAATCCTTTAACGACACACGAAAATTTTCTTTCGCATAAAAAGTCAGCAACTGCCACTGATTTTTTAATGGAACTTCCTGAATCAAGTAATTTTCCTTATCTTGGTGATCAGCAAACAGCAATGGATCATAGATCACTGCTCCGGTAGCATCTAAAATAGAGAACCCACTTTGATTGTCGAGATTTTCATTCACCGATTGGAAAAGAAAAAGAGGATTGACATACAGATTGATCCAGCCCTTTTTCCGCTGATTCGATTCAAAAGGATTGATTGGAAAATGATAATATAATTGCTGATCTTGATCCAAATACCAACCGAAGGTCAAGGGATCTTCCTGATACAGCTGATGATCAGTGACCATGCTTTTAGATGAAACAGTATATTGAAGGTCGTACAGCTGTATCTGTATACTTGCCAGTGTCGGGGTGGTAGAAAGAAGTTTGCGTATAAGAGGAATGACGGTCGTCTGAAAATCAAAGGAAGGCTGATCGTTGATCGTCCTTTCGGAAACATATCTTTGTAAAAAATTGACAAACTCATTGTCTGAAACCAGCTCGATGCCTAACTCTTCGATCGATTCAATTCCTACATTAAAATTCGTCTGATTTTTTTCACTGGCATTCTTTAATAAAAGTTCTCCTTGGTCCAACAGTACTCGCTGCGATTGAAGATAAAGATAAGTAGATAATATGAGAAAAAAGGTGAGAAACAAGCTACTTAAACTAACGATCATTTTTTTGAGCAAAGACTGCTGTCGGATTAATTCAAAAAGTTTATTCATTTGTAATCTCCTCTCCGACAAAAAGTAGGCGCTTACATAATTGTTATCGCCATTTGACTACTCTGTTCCTGCGTGATTCTGAGTTCATGATACTCGATCATTATTCATACGATCTTCTTTTGCTCCTCAAGGCTTTTCATTCTTTGAAAAAAGGCACAGACTATAGGCAATCTGGCGCTGCTCATTCATTCTGTGCCCGTCTTTCTTTTATTTTGTCTTTCATGCTATCTCTTTCTATCCTTGAACAAAACGAGCGAACAATGAATGAATCGCTTAAGCAAAACCCGCTGATTCACTTTACGCCCTCTCACGAATGGCTTTCCGTGTAAGTAAAGAAATCAAAATCTGCGTAGGATCGATGATTATCCATGTCTTGTGCACAGATACCTACCATTGCGCCGGTAAAAGCTAGTTTCCCGTTTTCTTTGATAAAATCACTACTTAATTGGGCAGCTGAGACCGGATCACCAATCATTTGCCATGGTTCATCCCCGACAGCATATGAAAACTGTGCCCATTCATGATCCACTTCCACTGCTAAATAAATGGCAAGATTCGATTGGATAACTAATCGTTCTGAAGCATATTGAAACTGATTGATCGCATCTGTTTCTAATTGGATATATTTTTCTTTGGTTTCCTCATCGTAGGAAACATGCAGGTAATGCCAATTATCTGTATCAAAAAATAAGGTCAAACCTGCTAATTGTTGAAACGACTGTGGTTCAAATTCCATTTTGGTTTCTACGCGAAAGGAAAAATGCTGCCAACGTCTGGCAATCAACGTCTGACGATGCAAACTCGTTATACTTTGTTGACCGTAAAGACGTAAATACCCTTTTCTTTCTGAAAGTGAGCACTGGCTGCCAATTGGCTGTCGAAGACTTTTAAAGTAACTTGGCAAAGTCGACTCATCAAAATCTGTCCGAGAACTATGGTCTTTTTTTTGAATGACTTCTTTTGCAATACTTGGTTCATCAATCAAACGTTCTGGCGCAGAGGTACCAGTAGCTAAACGAGGCCAGCCATCGATCCACTCTATTTTTTGAAGGGCGGTTTCCCGACCTAATGGACAATAGCCACGCTCCGTCAATGGGCGTGCACAAATGTGAACGATATACCATTCATCAGCCGATACTTGAACAAAAGAAGCATGACCACTTTTTTGTAACGGATTTTTCGGATCATTTTTAGTTGTTAAAAAGGATGATACGGTGAAAGCTCATATGGACCCATCACCTGTTTTGCTCGACATACTGTCGCAGCGTGACTAAAATCGGTTCCCCCAGCAGCTGCTAGTAAATAATACCAACCATCTTTTTTTAGGATCTGTGGCCCCTCACAGACCCCCAGATCTGTTCCTTCAAAGAATTTTTTTCTTTCCCCCACCAAAGATTTTGTAGCTAAATCGAATTCCTGCATCACAAGACCAGCAAACCGTTTCTTTTCCAAACGATGGTCAAAAAGCATACTCATTAGATAATGTTTTCCATCATCATCATGAAAAAATGCCGGATCAAATCCACTGGCAGTGACAAAGACAGGTTCACTCCAAGGTCCAGTAATTTCTTTTGCCGACAGCACATAATTCAGTGTGTCTTTGAATGCCGTTCCTGTTTTCACATCAGTGATCAACAACCAAAATTGCCCTTCGGAGTAGCTTAAGTGTGGCGCCCAAATACTACCGGAATTTAGATTGCCCACTAAGCTAACAGTGGTCTCGCCTTGTAACGGCTGAGCAACTAGCATCCAATTTACTAAATCAGATGAATGATAGATTTCAACACCGGGCATCCATTCAAACGTTGAGGTTGCTAGATAATAATCAGATCCGACTTTGACTACACTGGCGTCAGGATTAAATCCTCTAAGAATTGGATTTTCTATCATTTGCTTTCCTCCTGGTGACATTCAGTGCCATAAATTTCAATTTGTGTTAGCGCTGGAAAGGGTGATTCATCATGGTGCTTAATCAATTCCTTTAACAAAATTGAGGAAGTACGAATTTTGGTAAAGCTGAAATATTGACGATCGAGTTGATTCGTTGGTTTCAGGATTTCTTGTTGTCCGTTGGAAAATTCGAGTGTCACTTGCGTCCAGTAACTATCATGAGGATAGTCTCCTCTAAGAACCAAAGCGATTTTGTCGATCTCAACGATGCGACCAAAATCGATCGTCAATTGCGCATCCGCTTGTTGATTGATACCCCATGATTGATATGGAAAAGATCCGTGGTTCTCGTTGGCGATCATGCCATCGATCGCATTTCTTGCAAAAAATGTCGAATCATTTCTAGTTTCAACATTGGCATAAGCATGAGGATAGGCGCCACTTTGATTCTTTTGATCATGGGCATTCACTGCCAAATTTCGATAGGCGTTGATTTCGTATTCTTTTGCTAACCAGGCGTGTAGATAATGGCGTTTTCCTGAAAATAATTTAGGCGAATACGCTCGCCGTAGCGTGTCTTCTGTAATGATTGGAAAAATCCATTCACTTTTTTTCAAATAAACCAGACTTGGTGCAAGTGCCTCATCCACTTGCAGCCAGACGAATAGTGGCGCTTTCGTCGTTGTAAGCATAATTTTCTCACCGGCTTGATAAGTCCGATCTTTAAATGCAAGATAAACTTCTTCTGAGTGGGTATGTTCCTCGATCGTGTGCCCTTCATGATCAATTAGTTTTAGTGTCAGCATATTATGTCTCCTTTATCGGCATAATTTTCCATCTTGTTGCAAAAAAATCTTCCGACGGTTTGGGAATCATTAGTCCGATTTCCATCAACTCAGCGCCGGATCGTACCGTGTCATTGACTTGATATAGTTGGTCATTCTTTAAGGATTTCAGCTTTAAGCGCTTTGGAACTGTGTTTGGTTTATTTAAAATATTGATATGAGTAACGATCACTTCACTCGTCATTAAGTTCTGTTTTTGCCATGCGTATTCATTTTGTGAATCATAGACAGCGAGTCTCGTCTGTTGACCAAATTGGAGTGTTTGCCTTTCTAGCTTGTACTGCTTGATCTGCTGTGCCAAACAATCTTTTTCTGCTTCAGATAATGCTAAAAGATTCAATTCATATCCAAAATTGCCTTGTTGAGCCACAAGTGCTCGTGTGTGAAGGGAGGTCACTCTGCCTACTTGGTGATTCGGCGATGCTGTGACATGGCAGCCCATCGTGCTGGGCGGATAAAGCAGTGAGGTCCCTTTTTGGATTTCTAATCTTGCGATGGCATCAGAGTCATCACTTGTCCAGATTTGAGGCGTGTAATATAGCATGCCCGGATCAAAACGACCGCCACCTCCAGCACAGCTTTCTATCAAAACATTAGGAAATCGCTTAGTGATCGTTTCTAAGACATGATATAAGCCTAAAATATAGCGATGAGAAAATTCTTGCTGATGTTCTTTTTTCAATCCACTAGAAAAGCTGTCAGTGATATTGCGATTCATATCCCATTTCAAATAATTGATCTCATGGGTATCTAACAACCAGGTTATCTGTTCAATCAAATATTTTTGGACTTCATTTAAAGACAAGTCTAAAACATACTGATATCGGACTTGCTGTGGTCGACGATTTGGTACACGTACGATCCATTCGGGATGCTGCTGGTAGAGAAGGCTTTTTTTCGATACCATCTCTGGTTCGATCCATAAACCGAAATCGAGTCCTAGCTCTTTGATTGCCGTAATCAGTTGTTGCAAACTGCCCCCCAATTTTTCTTGATTTGGTGTCCAGTCACCTAACGACGTTCGTTCATTTTCTCGCTTGCCAAACCAACCATCATCTAAAACAAAGCATTCGATACCGATTTTAGCGCCCTCATTAGCTAATCGCAAAATGCGTTCTTGATCAAAGTCAAAATAGGTTGCCTCCCAATTATTCAATAAAATCGGACGCTCTTTGTTTTTAAAAGCACGAGGTACGACACAGTCCTCATAAAAAGCATGAAATTTCTGACTCATTTGATTCAAACCATCTGCATACAAGAAAATCGCTTCTGGCGTATCAAATGATTCACTCGGAGCTAATGTCCAACTAAAGTCGAAAGGATTGATCCCGATTTGCATCCGGGTGTTTTGATGCATGTCGACCTCGGCGCTTGCAACAAAATTCCCACTGTACATTAATTGACAAGCGATGACTGCACCAGCTGCTTCTGTGGTATCTGGGGAAACTAACGCTATAAAAGGATTTTGTCCATGACCACTCGCCCCACGTTTACTATCGATTCCCTGCAGCCCCTGAACAAGTTTGCGTCTTGAAAGATGCATTTCTCTACCCCAAGCCCCTGATAAAAGTAATAACTCAAAATCATCCGTTAAAAAGTCAAGATTGAGAGACATCGCTTTGGTCAATACGACCTCCTGATCTGAAGGATTACTAAAGGTGACCGATTGTGTAAAGACATCTTGCTCCTGAAACGCAGTGATCTTTAGGTGGAGACTCACTCCTGTATAACGATCGCTTAATTCAATAATTAGATAATCAAGCCTTTCAGTATTTGCGTAAGGCAATCCATTCAGTGGCTGTTTGATTTTACTAAATGAATGATCAACGTATCTAAAATCCGAAAGACGGCTGCCGTCAGCGTAAATCTCTTGATGAGCTGGACTTCTTAGATCAGAATTGCCAAATGCAGGATAGCCTACAGGTAGCTGTTCCAGCTTAAAGTTTTCAATACTGTCGGTATCAGCCAAATAGCTTGCCCTTGGAATCTCCGTGATCACATAGGATAGATCACTTTTGGGTAGTTTTTTTCCAAAATAAGCCAAAGTTAGATAGCCATTCTCTGTGACTATAAAGCTAAGTTGGCTGTGCTTTGTTGTAAGCGTGATCGTTTCTTTGCCTGAACAGTTCATTGGTCGCTCCTTTTACCAAATCAAAAAATCTTTATCTAGCAAGCGTAAAATCGCTTCGACAAAATAATAATCACTGTAAATGATCGGCACTTCTGTCCACGGTTCATCGTGATAGCTGCCTGTTGCGCAATCAATCAAACCGTCTTTTTCCTCATCCCAAATCGCATAGTTGGCCTCTGACGCTTTTAAAATATTGATCGCCGCATCTGTGTAAAGATCTTTTTCTAAATCGTCTACGTGTTTTGCGATTTCCAATAGGCCACAGGCAGCACATAATCCAGCAGAAGTATCGATCATCACGGGATTTTTAGGTGAACGAAAATCAACAACTGGTACCCAGTCTGTTTTCGAGACTTCCGCAATAAAATAGTGAGCAACTTTTTTGGCTGTTTCTAAATATTCCTTTTTCCCCGTATGCAGATAACTTAATGCAAATCCATAGATTGCCCACGATTGGCCACGAGACCAAGCAGAACCTGAGGCATAGCCTTGTCCGGCTGGTGTTTCAACTAGTTCACCGTTTGTTGGATCAAATACACCGATATGATTGACTGAACCATCTGGTCGAACGATGTGATTCATTACTTTGTCGGCATGGTCTTCTGCCATATAACGAAAACGTGGATCACCGATTGCTTCTTCTGCCCAATACAACAAGGGAATATTTAGCATCGAATCAATAATGACCCAACCGGAACGATCGCGATTCCAAGAGCGAATAAAACCTCCTCTTGGATTGTAGCGACCCGCTAATAGATGTGCAGCATGTAATCCTCTTGCTTTTGAACGCTCATTTTCCGTCAAACGGTAATTAGCGACCGCTGTATGCAGCCACATAAACCCAACATCATGATGCAGTCCGGTGTATTGATCGAAAGCTTTATCCAACCGAACTTCATTTATTTCTGCTGTTTCTTTATAGGCTGGTTTCCCAGTTGCGTGATACATCTGCCATAACATCCCAGCCCAAAACCCATTGGTCCACCACACGGGATCTGTTACACCTTTATCTTCTTCATATAAACCTGTCATCTCATTAGGAATGTACGGAATTTTTTCCCCCACCCGCACTACTTGTACTTCTAATTTGTGGTCGATTTTTTCAAAAATTTTTAGCGCCCATTGTTTGATTTCATCATTCATTTCGCAAATCGCTCCTTTTTAATTGATAAATCAACGTTTCCCCTAAGTTGAAACGCATTATTCGTTTCATGAAAAGTAACTTTTGGAAGCAGCTGCTTGTTTTTTTGACCAATGATATGCGCAGCCAAAACAGTCCGCCCAGCTTCGATCATAGTCGTTAACGTCGGAACTGCATTTTTTTCACTAGAATAAATATTGGTATTAGGTCCTTGAGGAATCACTCTGGCAGTTCGCACATCACCAAGATTACGAATGATCGATTCCCCTTGTTCGTTTTCAATAGCGCAAGAATTCTCCTGAATGATCGCCTGATTGTATTTGCGGTTCCAATTTGCCAAAGGAAAACCACCTTCAACCACTTCCAACGGTTGGTTTGTAAGAATCTCATGAATGCGGATATGATTGGCAGCATCGATTGGAACCAAATACGTCGTGATCGAAACCTCTTGCCAGACATGCCAAAAACTAACCCCATAGGAATCATACATCTTTGTTTTTTCAATTTTCCCACGGGTCATATACTGCTGATGACCGGGTATTGAAACTGCTAACGTCGAATCGATTGCAAATTGCTCGATTCCTTGGATATCCCGCGTGACATTAAAGCCAAAATAGCTTGAATAAGCAAACTTGCTATACTTTTCAAAATGATGGTACAAAAGTGGATTATTGCTACATTGCAAACTACTTAACGCGGTTGTCTGATGTAAGTCGTGATTGATATGAAATCCAGCATGTGCTTGAACAGTTTTATCTCTTCGTTGGATGTTCATGGCGCTGATCGCCTGCCAAAACTCATGCTTTTCAGGAAGTGCGAGCACAACAAAGGTTTTAAATGCCCACATAGGTGACCCGGGGGCATTGTAATCTTCCGATAATAATTGCTGATTGTATCCATATCCGATCGAGAGGTTTTGTTCCTTAGGTAAAACGATAGGTCTTTTTTGCCAATCAGAAATATTTTTTTCCATTAGTCCTTTTATTTCGGACACAGACAAACTCGTTTCTCGATAGGCCTCTGTAAGCAAAAGCGCACTCCAAAACGAACAATGTGCAAAACGATAGGTCAAACTACGACCAAAAGGAATCGATCGCCCCTCTGCGTCAAACCAGTGTTTAAACGATTCTGCAAAAATGATGGCTCGCTTTTTGTAGCGCGTTTTGATCTCTTCAGGAAAGCAATAATCGATCAGTAACCCATAAAAGTGAAAAGCAAAAGCAACATAATAATCTCTTTGGCGATTGACCCCATCTGAGTACCATCCTTCACCTAAATAACATTCTTCAATTATTGCCAATGCTTCGTCTATTTTTTCTTGAGAATAAGGACTATTATTTTTCTTCAAACCAAGATTGACCAATAGCAAAAAGAAAAACCAATTGCCCTTGGGCAGATCAATCTCGTTGATTTGATATAACCATGCGAGGAGTTCTTTTTTACCTTTGTTCGAAAATAGTTGAAAGAAGAAGGATGGATAACGACCCAATATAAAACCTAATACACCTAATTCCACTGCAATCTGGCGATTTTCTGTTGAGAGTTTAGGTAAATTTCCTTCTTCGACACAATCAATAAAATCTTGGACAGTGTCGAATGTCTTGAGCTTCTGGGGTTGGTCACCATACGCTGGGAAAATCCCCCAAAAACTCCTCATTATTGCTTCAAACGATCGAATTTCTTTGGTATAGCTGCTACCGCTTTGTGCCAGATATGAACGATCGTTGGGCAACATCCTTTCCATCCACATCTGCAAGTCTTTTTTAGAAATCATCATTAAAAGAAATCCTCGAATGATTCTTTGATAGAAGGACGTAAATTTTGAACAGTCATCCCCTTGCGTACCTCTTCAATAATTGCTGCGATCTGCTGTTCTGATGTGCTTTGACTAACTATAATTTCCATAGCAAGAGGGAGATTCATACCGGTAACTAATACGACATTCGGTTGCTGGGTCAAACGCATGGCCGAGTTACAAACACTGCCACCAGCAATATCACCTAGAATAACAACTTGTGTTTCCTCATCGATCAGCGCTTCGATTTGATTGGTGATCAAATCTGGATGGCCTCCTGGCATCAATCCAAAGGCATATAAATTTTCCTGAGTGCCGATAATCATTTCTAATGCTTTTTTCAAGCCATTGGCTAATTCGTTATGTGAGATCAAAAAATATTTTTTCTTCACTTTGTTCACTCCTTGTTCGATTTTGCTATTCGCTTAGTTATAAGCAATATGTATGCCAACTTTCTGTCGAAAGTGGCGAACTGTTTGTTTTTCCTTTTCGAAAATGATGCCTGCAACTGTCTCGAACGAGGACCAAACGTATTTATGTTGATCAAAAGCTAAGAGAACTTCTCTGAATCAACCAGAAAAGTTCTCTATCAACTTATCCTGCAATACCTAGAATCGTCAAAACGACTGATGCTAAAAACATCACGACTAATGCTAAAACAGGACGATTGTGTTTACGCAAGTAGGCAAAGCAACCCATAGTGATCGCTAACGGTAATAAACCTGGCATGATCGAGTCAAACACATTTTGCAGGTTGAAGGTCGTTCCTGACAATTCTGCAACAAAAGTTGTTCTAAACGTTACAAATTGAGCCGTCATCGCTCCCGTCATGATCAATCCTAACACTGCGGAACCTTTTGTAATTGCCGCAAAGGTACCTGATTTGAGTGCCTCTGAGATGAACTGACCGCCTGCTTTATAGCCTAACACCGTTGTAAACCAACGAATTAGCATGTTTGGTACATTTACGACTAATAAGAACAAGATCGGTCCTAAAATGTTTCCTTGTTCACTGAGCCCTAATGCGATCCCGGTTGCAATGACTCGCAAAACAGAAAGATAAATCGCATCACCGATTCCAGCTAATGGACCCATCAAAGAAGTTTTTAATGCAGAGATCGAAGTAGCATCAAAAAACTCTCCTTTGTCTTTCATTGCCTTATTCTCTTCTTCCATCGATAACCCTAAAGCAGAGATAAAGCCATTCATTGCAGGTGCGGTGTTATAGAAATCCAAATTACGATTCATTGCTTCATAAAACTCATCGGTATCTTTTCCATATACTTTTTGTAAAAAAGGTGCCATTAACCACCCATAGGTAATTCCTTGTTGCTTTGTATAACTTGTACAAAACATTAAATATTGGTTTCTCCAGAACATTTTCGAAACGATTTTTCGTTCTTCTTTGTTTAATTTAAGCATATCATTTTTAGTCATTGAAAAAGTCATCTCCTTCGTCTTCACTTGCGGTCGATACAGTTGGACCACTGCTGACAGCTGGATTCTTCGCTGCTCTCAACTCTGCCATCACAACTAATGCTGCAACGATAAATCCGATAAATGCAATCTGTACTAAAGACAAGATACTACTTGATTGGGTTGTGATCACACCATCTTTGACTTCGGTCGCACGTTGATAGAAAAAGAATGCACCTAAAGCAAATCCTAAAAAGTAATAGGGAGCCAAAGATTTTTGCCATAGCATTTTTAGTAGTAGAGCAAGACCAATTGCTGGTAGCATGGTTGAAGCGACGGTCATAGAACTTTGAACCCACTCGGGTAACCAGTCAACAAACGTTTTTACTGCATCGGCACCTAAAAGGATAACGACAAAACCTAATAAGAAATAGCACAGTTCAAATCCCCAAAACTGAATATGCCATAACCGGCTGAATGCTCGATAATTGTGATCCTTGATATGTTTTTCAAATCGAGGAACTAATGAAGTGACAACCATCTTCATAACGGAATATAGCAAGGTACCTAACATGGAGATCGGTACAGCTAGTGCGATCGCTACATTTAAATCCGAACCAACGATCATGGCAAATGCAGCACCAAAAATGGATCCTAAAGTAATATCCGAAGGCATAACGCCTCCTAAACTAACATTTCCTAAGAAAATCAATTCCAGCTGAGCACCCATAATAATTCCTTCAGTCGGATGACCGAGAAGCATTCCTAATAAGGCAACGATAAAAATAGGTCTAGCTAGCTGAGTGGATCCCCACCAATCCAAAAATTTTGCTAAAGCGACGACAAATCCAACGATTAACGCATTGACTAACATAAGTTTAACCTCCTATTAATGATTTCAAAGATTGAGGGGTATCATCTGGTAACGGTTGATAGCTAAAATCGTACCCAGCATCAAAGATCTCTTTCAGAGTTTCTTTGTCTTCTTCTGATAAATAGACAGTCTCTGTGATCTTTTCTTTGTCTGACAGACTACCGCCGATCCGTCCATAATTTGCCATATTCAACATTGGTTTCTCTTTAAGTTTTGGCACAAGACCAGCGACATATTTCGGTTCATTTGTAACAACTAAGATTTTTAATTGTTCCGAGCGTGGATCATTCAAAATAGCAATCGCTTTTTCTAATGAAAGCACTGCGACTTTCACCCCTGAAGGCCCTGCCATTTTCAACGCACTTACTTGAATTTCGTTTTGTGCGATACTATCACTAACGACGACGATGCGACTAACCCCCAACTCCTTCGACCATTTCACAGCTACTTGACCATGCACAAGACGGTCATCGATTCTTATCATTGAGATCATATTGTTTCCTCCATTTTTTGTTTTGTCGTATTACTAATAAGCAATTTCTGTGCCAAGTTTCTGGCGATAACAAATATTTCGCTCAACTTCTCACAAGGAAAAATAAAAACGCTATCATAAAAGGCTTTCTATTTACTGATATAAAAAAATGTTCCTAGTTTAAAAACAAAAAAAATCCATTCTTTCCAGAAAAAAAAGTGAAAACGAAACACTTGATCATCTGTCGGAATGGATTATTTTAGTGTCGAAGAAGAATTTTTATCAATCGAAAATAATCTCACAGAGATAATTTAGCTCGTATTCGCTGATTTTGATATTGTAAGCCACCTCTAAGCCCTCTAATGCTTTGGCGATAGTTGCTTTTTCTTCCATAAACTTACTCGGATCTCCTTGGTAAATTGGGACTTCTTGATTTCGGATCAGACGTTCTACTAAGCTTGCGATATGTACATATAATATCGCTTTTTTACTGTTGGATAATTGAAGCTGTAAGTGCCGCTCCAAACTAACAAATCCTTGGTCAATATAGGAAATAACTTTATTGACATCTAAGATCGTCACCGCCGAAAGCAGCCGTTCGATCGATAAATTTCGCACAAGATTGTCATTGATCGCTTTACGAATGGCCGGATCTATGACAAGAACAAAAATATCATCAATGATTTCTTGTCCTTTACCAGAAATCAAGTCTTCTAAAGCAATGTATGGGACACCATCAATTTCTGGATCAGCTGTTCCCACGATTCCTTGCACATCATATTGTTGAAATAGACCATTCTTCTTTCCATACTTTTTCAAGTAATGGTAATCTACCGCTTCGATCTCAAACTTCGTTTCTTCAGGGATACTCGCTTTCAAAAATGATTGCAGCTGCTGTGCTGTTCCAAGACCAGTCTGGCAAACAGTGATCAGCAGTGGCTGCTTTTGCTTTCTCGGATAAGTAACTTTGTATTCGATCGAGAGACCTTCCTTGATTTTATCGCCAATAATCTTAAGGTCGTAATTATTTTGCATCATTTCACCCACAAATAATGCTTGCTGTGTCGTGACGTTATTGATAATCAATAATGGCCCATCTAACAATGGTTCTAACGTATCTGCTAAGAACATAAGTGAACCCATGTCCGCTAAAACGATCAATCCTTTTGAGCAATCATTGGCTTTTATATAATGTGTCATAAATTCTTTGACTTTATCCACGCTGACATTAAAAGGCATATCAAAGGCATCAAAAATGTGTTCCTTCATAAAACGATTCACGACATCAGCGATACTGCTAGCAGTGGAAAATCCGTGGGCCAAAATGACGCCTCGGATCGCGTCTTGTTGGCTTTCTAAACCTAATCCTTTAAAGTAAAAAGCCAGTAAGATTTTTTCCATTCTCATCAAAGTAACATCAAGCTTTGTCTCTACTAATTCCAATAAAGAATTGAGGAGCTTTGATTCCATCAATAAATGCACATTCATAAACGATTCGATGGAATCAATGGTCTTTTCGTCAATTTTGGGAATATTGAAAATAAAGTTATTCCGTTTATACAAATAACTTGTCAGGGCGATAATCGAGTTGCCACGAATTTTGATAAAAAAACTAGCTTCTAAGAAATTTACTAGTTCCTTGACTGTATTACGCAATAACTTCAAGGTTGGTTTTTCTTCTGCATCCTCGTAAACCAGCATCTCCACGACTGTGCTGGCTTCTCTAGAAAGCTGTTTGACTAAATAATCTTCAGTGATTCCACCGCTTTCATATTGCTGAAACAATTTCTCAAAAACTTTGAAGATTGCATGAATGATCGTACTATCCGCTGTTTCTAGGTGCATGAAATCACCGGCTTGGCTTTGGGGTGTGATGCGGATATCTTTGTTTTCTAGATTATCGATTTCTTTCAAAGAAAGAAATCGAGACAACAAACTATTTTCGATTGACTCAGAATTGATCAAAACATAGGGGTGATTTTTTTGACGACTATACGCATTTGCACAGATGATCTTGATCAAGTTTTTCAATTCACCGACATTGTCGCGATAATTTAAATACAACAACCGATTCAAGACCCATGACGTAATGACGATTTCTTTTGCAAATTTTTGACTTTCATGAATCAAAAACGTATAGATATATTCAGAAATTTCTTTTTTTGTCCGTTGTTGCAACGACGGGATCTGAACCGTGATGGGCACACGGCGGATAAATGTTCTTAAAAAATTTTGTTGAATATCTTCTGTAGTTGCAAAAATCAAACGGACCTGCGCTTTTCTGATTTTATTACTTTCACCTATTCTCGAAAAGGTTTGATTATCCATAAAGGTAAATAATTTCTCTTGGCTTTCTGCTGGTAAACGATGGCATTCATCTAAAAATAAGATTCCCCCGTCAGCAGCTTCCAAAAGGCCTACTTGTTCTTCATTTGCTCCAGTGAATGCACCTTTTTTATAGCCAAATAAGATACTACTCAATAACTCTTGATTATGATAGTACTGCGCACAATTTAATTCTAAAAAGGGGGCAGTTTCTCCAATGAGCTTTTTTTCAACGCAAAATTCATGCATCTTTTTTGCGAGTAAACTCTTACCAACACCGGTTTCTCCATGAAGCATGATTGGCAATCCTGTGTCGGGATAAAATGAGGCAGCTTTGATTTGATCAATCACTCGCTGCAAACTTGAACGATTTCCGATCAATGTCGAAAAAACATCATTTCCTTGCTCTTGATTTTTTGTTTCATTTAGAAGCTCTTCATAGGTATCGTAGACGGTCTGTTTTGGCGTAAAAAAGCGTTCAGAAAAAACTGTTTTGTCATAAAAGATTGCCGGTCTACTGCGAATCTTAAGGACGCGTTCTTCTTTGACTAATTCGTTCAAATATTGGCTCGTGGTATTTCTTTGAATACCGACTTTTTCGGAAATTCCTTCTGTCGTTAAGGTCTCACTTGGTGCAATTTTTTCAACTTGATTCGTATGCTCCTTCAAAACAGTCAAAACTCTTTCTTTTGACATCTTTTCCCCTCTATTCAAAACTTTTTACAAAAGTCTTTATTCTTCTTTGCTAAGTGTTCTATTATCTTCTTGTAGCCCTTACAGTCTACAACAAAGGAGACAGCAATTCAAAAAGAATTCTGCCTCCTTACGATTGTTTTATTCAGGTTGTTTCCCGATATATGCCAAGATACCGCCGTCTACATATAAGACATGGCCATTGACAAAGTTTGATGCCTCAGAAGCTAAGAAAACCGTTGGTCCTGCTAAATCTTCTGGCTCACCCCAACGGGCAGCAGGTGTTTTTGCTACGATAAATTGATCAAATGGGTGACGAGAACAGTATGGTTGGATATATCCTAATGGTGCGGTTTGCGGTGTTGCAATATAACCAGGTCCGATCCCATTACATTGAATGTTAGCTGAACCAAATTCAGCACAAATGTTTTTCGTCAACATTTTCAAGCCGCCTTTAGCCGCTGCGTAACCAGCCACCGTTTCTCTTCCCAATTCACTCATCATTGAGCAAATGTTGATGATTTTTCCATGTCCTTTTTTGATCATTGACGGTAAGACTGCTTTTGAAACGATAAATGGAGCGTTCAAGTCCACGTCAACGACTTGGCGGAAGTCTTCAGCAGACATCTCCAACATCGGGATTCGTTTGATGATCCCAGCATTATTGACTAAGATATCGATCACTCCAACTTCTTCTTCGATCTGCTTGACCATTTCGTTGACTGCTTTTTCATCCGTTACATCACAGACATAGCCGTGGGCTTCGATCCCTGCTTCACGATAGTTTGCTAATCCTTTATCCACTGATTCTTGATCCAAGTTGTTAAAAACGATCGTTGCTCCTGCTGCTGCTAGTGAACGAGCGATCGTAAAACCGATCCCATAGACAGCGCCTGTCACTAAGGCGATCTTACCATCTAAACGAAATTGATCCATTGAAAAATCCATAATTGATAAACCCTCTTTCTTTTTATTTTAAGTCGTCCATTGCCACCATATCCATGTCGGTATAGGTGATATTTTCGCCACACATTGCCCAGATAAAGGAGTAGTTACTGGTTCCAACACCCGAATGGATCGACCAGCTTGGAGAAATAACAGCTTGTTCTTCACTAACGACTAAATGCTTCGTTTCATCTGGTTTGCCCATCATATGGAACACTTTTGTGTCTTCGTTGGCAAAATCAAAATACACATATGCTTCCATCCGACGTTCATGGGTATGGCTTGGCATCGTATTCCAAGCACTGCCTGGTTCTAAGATCGTGTACCCCATTTGTAATTGACAGCTTTCGCAAACATTTGGGTGAATGTATTGATAAATTTTCCGTTCATTTAAGGTCAAGCCATCACCAGTCTCCATTGGTGTGACTTGATCGATACTAATTTTTACATTTGGGTATTTCTTATGTGCTGGCACGCAAGATAGATAGAATTTCGCTGGATTTACTGGATCATCTGAGTGGAACAAGACTTGTTTGGTTTCCTTGCCGATATAGTAACCATCTTGTTTCTTCATTGGTTCTTTTTGGCCATCGATCGTGATCGCACCGGGTCCTCCAATATTGATGACGCCTAATTCACGGCGTTCTAAGAAGTACTCCACCCCTAGTTCACTGCTTAATTGCACTTCTAACGCTTCTTCTGTCGGTGTCACTCCGCCAAAGATCATCCGATCATTGTGGGTATAGGTCAGCATGATTTGTCCCGGTGTGAAAATTTTCTCTACCAAAAATTCTCCGCGTAATTCTTCGGTACTATAGTGACGAATATCAAGTGGACTATGGGTATAGCGTGTTTCCATGTGTTGCATGTTTAACTTCCTCCTATCGGATAATTTTTCCTGAACCTGTTGCAATAAATTCTTGTATCTCATTGGCGCTAAACTGATTACAGTCGCCATGGATCGTATGCTTCAAGGCAGATGCGGCAGTGGCAAAATCAATGATTTCTTGGTCTTGTTTCTTCGTGACAAGACCATGTAGGATACCAGCTGAAAAGGCATCGCCTCCTCCGACGCGATCAACGATTGGATTGATCTCATGGGTTGCAGAAACGACATAATTGCCGTTGTGCCATAGGCTTCCTGTCAATTGATTGTGACTTGCTGAGAGCACCTGACGACTAGTTGAATAAAATAGCTGGATATTTGGGTATTTCCGATGCATTTCTTGATAATAGTAGTCATCTTCGACTTCTTCTGTTGCAGCAGGTACATCCATAAAGACTTGGGCATCTAACTGTCCTGCTGAGCAATAATCGACATAGGGGAGCACTTCTTGCAAAAAGACGCGCGCTTCAGCAGTCGTCCACAGCTTTCCACGATAATTGATATCGAAACTGATTTTACAACCAGCTGCTTTCGCTTCTTTGATCAACGTCAGCAAAAGTGTCTGCCAAGTCGTTGAAAGAGCGGGCGTGATCCCTGAAAGGTGAACAATGTCAATCCCATCAAAAAGGTCAGACTGCCACTCATTTTCTATCATTTGAGCAAAGCTAGAGCCTGCACGATCATAAACCACTCGCGCTGCTCGTTCCCCGATACCGGTTTCAATATAGTAAGTACCTAGTCGGGAACCGCCACGAAGCACGTGGCGACAATCGACGCCATAGCTTCGTAAATGCTGAAAAACGGCATCTCCTAAAGCATTCTCAGGCACTTTACTAGCAAAAGAAACGCGATGACCAAAATTCGCCAAGGAGATCGCAACATTGGCTTCACCACCGCCATAATGGGCAGCAAACATCGAACTATGGGCGATTCGGTCGCCTAACGTTGTCGATAGACGCAACATGATTTCTCCTAGTGTCAGAATGTTTGCCATCTTACTTTCCTCGAATCTCTTTTAATTTTGCCGCATATTGTTTCGCTACTTCTGTTACTTTGTCAAAATCCCCACTTGCTGCTGGTGCTAACAAATTCCCCCCTACACCAACGGCTACGACACCCGCTGCAAACCATTCTTGCATGTTGTCTAAGCTGACACCACCAGTCGGCATAATGTTTAATTGCGGCAATGGCGCTTTGAAGGCCGAGATGATACTTGGGCCATACGCACTACCCGGGAATAGTTTAATGATATCTGCGCCTGCTTTTAAGGCGTCCTTCATTTCTGAAATGGTCATGCAACCAGGCAGATAAGGAATTTGATATAAATTACATAATTCAGCCGTTTCTTGGTCAAAAGTTGGGCTGACAACATATTCTGCTCCTGCCATAATCGCTAAGCGGGCGGTCACTGCATCAAGAACGGTCCCAGCACCAACGACTACCTCTGGATTCTCTTTGAAGGTTGTTACCAATTCAGCGATTACATCCGCCGCTTGAGGCACTGTAAAAGTCAACTCAATGCCGGTGATCCCCCCTGCAACGATCGATTTACTTGCTTGTAGTGCTTCTTCTTTTGAAGCGCCACGCACAACAGCGATCACACCGCTTTCTTTTAGTTTCATTAAATTCGCTACTTTTTTCATTGAGACCCTCCATTTATTTCCTATTTGGAAAACGGTATTTATTATAAAGAAACTTACACGTTTATTATACCGTTCTTGTTTTTATTTGCAAGGGCTTTCCATTAAAAAGTTTATAATGCTTGTTCAATTTGTTGTTTTGTCGCAATAATCGCATCGATCAATGTCATTTTGTATTCTGGGGTCAAGCGGTATTTCGGTAGGCTGATAGAAAACGCCCCAACGATCTCCTGATCTTTTATCAGTGAGGCGCCGATGCAATAGATTTCTTGTTCCATTTCTTCATCATCAAACGCTACTTGGTTTTCTTTTGCTTGCTCCAATTCTTTCTTCAACTTCAACTGATTTGTAATGGTATTTTCGGTATAAGCGGTTAAAGGCGTTGCTGCCAAGTACTCCTCTACTTGAGGGGTATCAAACTCCGCTAAAACGGCTTTCCCCATGGCAGAGCTATACAACGGTCTTGTGATCCCTACTTTTGAAGACATGCGAATCGTTTGATTCTGAGGCTCCAATTTATTGACATAAAGAATCTCATTGGCAGTCAAGACCCCTAAGTGGATCGTTTCATCTGCCGTTTTCTGCAATGCTTCCAAGTATGGCAAGCTGATTTCCACTAAATCAAGCTCTTGAATGTTTTGATTGGCATACTTGATCAGTTTAGACCCTAAGCGATAATTTTTCTCTTTGTCGCGTTTGACATAGCCGATCATTTGCAGCGTTTCCAATATTTTCAAAGCTGTGGATGGGGTCAGTTTCGTTGCTTCTGAAATTTCTTGCAATGGTTTACTGGGCGCTTCTGCGAGATAATCTAAAATGGTTGCTGCTTTTAGTAGTACGGTTCCATATGGTTTTTGTGTCATCATTTCTCCACCTTTATTTTCTATATAATAAATTATAATATCTTTTTAGGAAATGCACAATCTTTTTTCCTATATATCAGCAAGACGCGATTCCTATTTTACTTTCTGTCGTTATTCATTGTATGATGAAGACAAGACAAAGGAGTGCCGAACAATGGACTTAAATGTATTGATCAAAGGAAAAAAATTGACTGACAATGAGCTGCAAATTCTTGATTATTTGCTTGCAAATACCGCTGCGATCGATGGACTACCCTTAAGAGAAATCGCTAAAGCGATCTACACTTCCCCAGCAACCATCGTGCGGCTTGCGCAAAAATTAGGTTTTTCTGGCTATCTAGAGCTACTTTACTTCTTAAAGAATCGCTTGAAAAATCAGACGATCACTGAAGCCGCCATCGATTACCAAATTGACGCTGCCAGTATTGCAGATACGATCGACGCGATCAAAGAAATCTATGGACAAAATAAGCACAAGTTTATTACGATTTATGCAACAGGTTTTTCGGGGATCGTGGCAGAATACCTCCACAAAAAAATGCTGGTCAACGGCATCAAAACCTTATTAGTCAGTGCTTCTGACTCAGGTGGGATCATTAGTAACAACATCGAGAACATCAGTATGTTGATCACCATTTCTAAATCTGGCGAAACACAAAAAGTGCTGGAAAAGATGGCATTAGCCAATGAACATCACATACCAACTGTTTTATTTTGCGGGAACGGTGATCATCGCGCCAATCAACTAGCGACCTTTTCCTTTGAAGTGACAGATGAACGTCCCTACGACACCCAAAACATCCAGTACACTAGCTTCTTTGGTAAACTGCTCTTATTGATGGAATATATCGTCGACGCTTTTACCCGTGTTGAAAAAGAAAACCAGCAACCCTAGTGGATTGCTGGTTTTTGCTTATGCTTGAAAGTACGTTGTTGCCAGTTCTTGATAAAGCGCTTGGTTCTGCGGATCAGGTACAAATTTTTCAGCTGGCTGATCTTGCCGCACAACAGAGCTTTTATATAAATCATACAAGCCGAATATTGGCTCATTTTCATCGGAAAGATAACAGGTCAGCCCCAACACATCCGCGGTCATTTGACCTAAAAGTTTTGTTTGAAAGAAACCACCACTTACAGTGACTGCCCCTTCCAACTGCGCCATTTGCTTTAATAAATCGATGTTCATCAGCATGCCTTCAATGACTGCCCGTAACATATCTGAGCGATTGTGTTTCAGAGTCAAGCCAGAAAAGCCGCCTGTGATCTCATTCGTCCAAAAGGGTGCCCGCTCCCCGTTTAAATAGGGGAAAAAACGTAAGCCGTTGCTGCCGATCGGTGATTCCTCCATGACTTGCGGCAGATAATGATAAAACCCATCAGGATCTTCTGATAAGGTCTCTTTTGCCCAAGCAAGGACACAGCCACCATTATTCGAAGGTGCCCCTACGACATAGAGGTCATCTTGCAGATAGTAGCAAAAATTTTGTTTTTGGTCATCAAAGACGGTGGTCTCACTTACTTTGCGAACCGCCGCACTGGTCCCGATCGTCAAGCTGTTGCGAATCCCTGTAGAAATATAGCCAGCATATGCTGCCAAACACCCATCGCTAGCCCCACACATCACTTCTACCTCAGGCTTCAAGCCACACCGCTGCGCCATCTCCTCGGTAATCAAAAAACGATCAGTCGGTGCACATAAAGGCGCTAACTGGGCTTTTGAAAGGGATAAATAGTTAAGAATCTTTTGACTCCATTGCTTTTCTTTCAAAGAAAAAAGACCGGTCGCTGATGCGGTACTATAATCGATCCGTGCTTGTCCGGTAAACAACGCCATTGCTAGTTCTTTTAAGCCAAACCATTTCGTCTCTTTGGAATATGAACCATTTGTTTGGAAATAAGCCAGTTTCGCAAAGGGAGACATTGCATGGATCGGTGTCCCTGTCTCTTCATAAAACGTTGCCGCCAGATCCGTTTGACGAAAGGCCGTCATCGTTTGACTCGCTTGATTGTCTGACCAAATGTAAATCTCTTCAGCTGTCTCACCAGCCACTGGCATCAAACTGTGCATGGCGGTACTGAACCCGATCACTGTGATTGCCGCTTTTAATTGAGCGGGAATCGTTGTGACACCACTGATTAATTGGCTACTGATCTGGGTCGCTGATTGGGTCTGTTTTAACCCGTGGCTATGGGTTTTGATTGGTAATGACTGTGAGTAAATGATTTTCCGATCTTCAATGACCCCAAACTTTATAGCTGTTGTGCCGATATCAATCCCTAAAAACATCGCATTGCTCCCTCTCATCTGATTCAATTAGCTTTATTCTACCATAGTTAGTGGCATATTCTAGTATACCTGTCTGATCGTTTTGTTGAGAAGACGTTTAGTGTTGATTTTCTTCAGAGAATTATCCTTCCACAGCAAAAATAAAAAAAAGAAAGATTCTTGGAGAATCTTCCTCTTTCCAGTTAGCCAATCAGCAAATGTTTCGCAAATGTGAAACAAATCAAGACAATCCTGGCCAGTAATCACCATTTTCCGAGACCAAATCATCGAGTAACTCTTTGGCTACTTTTGCGCTAGGAATCGTTTTGGAAAGGCTTAACGCTTGCCACATTTTTTGATAGCTCTTTTCCACATATGCTTCGACCACTAATTTTTCCACAGTCACCTGTTGGAACATGAGTGCTTGTTGGAAGGCAGGAATTTTCCCTTGAGCGAGGGCTTCTGGTCCATCAGAACCCACGATGCATGGCACTTCCACCATGGCATCATCTGGGAAGTTCGCAATCGCGCCGTTGTTTTCCACAATCATCACCATTCGCTCATGCGTATTAAAAGCGATGGCGCGTGCCAAATCAACGATAAAGGTTGCATGGGCATCAATCTCAAAAGCGATCCCTTCAGCAGATCCTTGTGCCGTGATCTTTTTGGCATGATCGAACACTCGTTTTTCCCGTCCTTCCATCACTTCATTGGAACGCGTATACTCTGGATGTTCTTTCATGTGGTCGTAGACGTAATCTGGGTATAAATAATATTTCAAGTACGTATTTGGCAGATATTCTGGTGTGAGCGCCAAGAGGTCTTTGGCTTTTTTGTGGGTGTCTTGCCAACTTGGGTCTGTATGTTGGGTATCCACTTCGATCTGTGTCAAATAGCCGTGTTCTGCCACGTAGTCCCGAATGGTTTGAATGTACTCCGTGCCTTCTTTGTCTTTGACGCTGGTCCACCAGCCAAAATGATTCAAGCCAAAGTAGCGAACTTCTAACTCTTCTGGCTGCTTGCCAATGATTTGCGACATCCGACGCAACGTGCCCACGGGCATGTCACAGATATTCAGAACTTTTGATTTAGGACGCAAGACTCGACATGCTTCAGCTACGATTGCAGCTGGATTGGAATAATTCAGCATCCAACAATCGGGGGAATACTTTTCCATGTAATCAATGATCTCCAGCATACCAGTGATGCTGCGCATCCCATAAGCGATCCCTCCTGGTCCACAGGTTTCTTGGCCAAAGACGCCATGACGCAAGGGGACTTTTTCATCTTTTTCCCGCATATCATACTTTCCTACTCGGATATGCGCCATACAGAAATCGACATCGCTGAAGGCTTCCTCAGGATCCGTCGTAAACGAAAATTCGATTTGCGGTGCTTGTTCTTTTAATAAGATCGCTAGGGCTTCACCAAGGATCGCTTGGCGTGCTTCATCATTGTCGTATAGTTTCAGCTTTCTTAAAGGAAAGCGTTCTTGATTGTCAAGCAGCATCATAACGATTCCCGGGGTAAAGGTACTGCCGCCCCCTGCGATCACTACTGAAAAATTTTTCATCATTCAATCTCTCCTTCTCTTCCAAGATAATTTTCTAATTCTTCCCGCACTTTCGGCACGGTCAACCCGTAAACGACATGGACATTTTCACCATTTTTGATCACGCCTTTGGCTTGTGTTTCGTCTTTTAGCAGCGCTTCATCCACGAGTTCAGGATCCTTTAGTTTTAAACGTAAGCGGGTATAGCAGTTGTCGATGGTTTTGATATTGTCATCGCCACCTAGCGCTTTGGTGATGATTGCTGAGATACTTGTTTCACTAGTTGGATTAGTGGCGGCTTGATCACTCGCCATGACCCCGACACCTGCTCCAGCAAGTTGTTTTTCTTTGTACTCTTTCTTCGAATACAGTTTGGTCTCTGTTCCATCTTCTTCACGCCCGACCGTTTTCAAGTTCAGTTTCGTGATCAAAAAGCGGAACAAGAAGTAATAAAGAAAGAAGAAGACGACCCCGACGATCAAGTATACCGGCCAGCGAGTCTTCTCGATCCCTAAGGGCAAGTTGTACAAAAGAAGGTCGATGAAGCCATTCGGTCCAATGGCACGAGAACCAAAGAGATTTAACGCCACCATACTCAAGCCGCTAAGTGCAGAATGAATGACGAACAAAACAGGTGCCACGAACATAAAAGAAAATTCGATTGGTTCAGTCACACCTGCAATAAAGGAAGTAACGACAGCTGGAATCAAAATGGCTTTGACTTTGACTTTATTTTCTGGTTTTGCCGTTTGATACATCGCCAAACAAGCACCGATCAGTCCAAACATTTTTGAGATCCCACGAGCGTCCCAAATGACACTTTGCGATAATACGCGGACTGCTGGGTCAGCAATTTCCGCAAAATAAATATTCCGTGCCCCTTCAAAGACTTGACCGCCAACTTCTGCGACACCGCCTAATGAAGTATACAAAAACGGCGTATAGATCAAGTGATGCAAGCCAGTTGGAATCAATAAGCGTTCCAACATCCCGTACAAGAAGATGCCAAAGTTGCCCGTTTGTTGAATGATGCCGCCTAAACCGTCGATGCCAGTTTGTATTACTGGCCATATAAACGTGGAAACGATGGCTAATAACACGACGACCGGAATCAAGACAATAAAGACGAAGCGCGCGCCGCCATAAACTTGAAAGGCATTGTTAAAGGTCGTATCGATAAAACGATTATGGATCAATGCTACGACGATCCCTAAAATGATACCCAGAAAGACCCCCATGTCCAACACTTGGATTCCTAAAACGATCGCTTGTCCTGAACCTTGAAGGGCATCGGCTGGAACCAACATCCCCCGAAGCTCCATGAATTTGTTCATGGCATTTAAGAAGACGAAATAACCTAACAACGCGGTAAATCCCGCTTCAGCCTTTTTCTTATTGGCTAACCCTAAAGCGATCCCGACACAAAAAATAATGCCTAAATTGGTTAAAATCGGTAATAAGGAAGCGGATAAGATACTACCAAAACCGGTGGTTATCGGATTATCCAAAAAGGGAAACTGCTCAAGCAAGCGGACATTCGTAAACAAATTCCCAACGGCAATCAATATCCCTGCGATCGGCAAAATCAAAACGGGCACAAACATTGCCTTGGAGAATTTCTGCATCGCATCCATCACTTTTTCTTTCATTGAGGAAACTCCTTTGTAGTTGATTTGTAGGTTCATTATAGGAAACATTTGTTACTAATAGAATAGCAAACGTTTTCAATTCAATGCGTTTCAAAGATTGGAATGTGTTTCATCCTGTTTCCTTCCTTGCTAGTGGCGATTACCAGCAACAAAAAAAGAGTGAATCAAGATTGATCCACTCTTTTTAGATGCAACACTTTTTGATAGAAATACAAAGGCCCAGACAGACAAAACAGATAGAAGATACCTGGTGCTGATTGCCATGTGAAGAAATAGCCGATCGCTGCTAGGACTAAGATTCCGATCCCTTTATGGTAGTGCATCATCGTAAAGAAAAAACTACTACGAAAAAGGTCAAACAGGTTTTGCCGATCTTGCATTTTTGATTGCATCACATACAGGTTAATGTTGTAGGACAACAAAAAAGTAAGAAAAATGATGGTCAAAAAAGAGAAAAACAAGGAATTCGTCAAAGCAGCAGAACGCCACAAGCTGAGTCCGCATAATAATGAGAAGAGATTGAAGACACCTAGTGGCAGGGTCTTCAATAACGCGCTTTTGCTATTTTTCAAAAAAGGGCTTAGCAGTTTTGCTTCAGGATGTTCGTAAGCATCGACCACCGCTCGCATAGCTGCTGGAAACGTGACGATCGGAAACGATACCACCAAAAACAAGAGATTCAATACCAGCATACGAAAAACGATTTCGCAAAGACGATAAAAACGACTCTCTAAAGCAAACATCACACACACACCTTTATTTTAATTTTTCAATATTTTCAGCGATTTTCTCATTTCGATAATCAACGATTGCTGACCAACCATTGTTTTCTCGTTCTTGTAAGTAGTCTTCCCAAATCTGACGTCCCGCTTCTTCCGAGTCTGCCTGAATAAAGTTGACCAACGCTTGCACTCTTGCTGTGTTGATGGAAGTGAGATTTCTTGCTTCAGAACCGGTGCGAGGATCAATGTCTTCGATCTCAAAACGCGGCGCCAATTTGTCTTGCGACCATTCCACCATCTGCCGAATCGATGTTGCTGGTTTTTGTCCCATTTGAATGGCGTAATTGTCATTGCCAACAAACCAATAAGAACCTAAACCAATTTCCTTGTCAAAACGAGCTATGTCCGAATTTCTTAAGGCTTCTGTTTCTTCTGAGTATTCAACCACGCCATCTACGAGATTGTATGTTTCCCCTTCGATACCAAAGGTAGTGACCATCGTGCCATACTCACTTGCTAAATAGGTCAAAAGTTCCATGGCTTTTTGGGGTTCTTTTGTCGACGTCGTGATAAATGTTTGTGTCCATCCACCAATATTTCCGCCAGTAAAAGTGGAATCATCGCCATTCGAATTTTTTGGACCATCGACGGCAATATAAGTTTGCTCAGGATTACGGGCATTATTATCGGACATAAACTCATTGAGTCCCTTCGTATTCGTATGCAGGTAAGCAAAATAACGCCCTTGTCCTAGTTTTTCTTTCATCGTGTTGTCATTGTCTGAAAACTGGTCATTGGTGATGTATCCTTCATTGTATGCTTTTCTAAAAGTCTCGATCCACGTGATATACTCCTCATCAGCGTCACGATCATTGAATTGACCATCTACACTTGGTGAGATACTGAGAAAGTCTTGCAAAGTACCACCATAGGCGCCATCCCCGCCATTGGAAATATCTAATGCAGTCGAAGCAAATGGGACTAGGGCCGCACCATCATCTGCTGTCGGAAATGCTTCTTTTGCCTGTTTTAACGCATCCAAAAATCCTTCTGGCGTCGACATATCGGGTTCCCCTAATGCTTCATAAATATCTTTGCGGACAATGAAGACTTGATCTCCTACTACATTGCCGTCCTCATAATCTTGCGCAGTCGTGGAAAAGCTTGGGTAACCATAAATGTTGCCATCTTCTAAAGTAAACCATTGAACAGATTCCGGTTTCGCTGCATGTTCTAAGAAGTAAGGGTCATATTTTTCTGCCAAAAGATTTAATGGCAAGGCAAATTTTGTCGCTTCATTTGCAGCAGACAGGTTTTTATCGAAGGTCATGATATCTGGAAGATCGCCACCAGCTAGCATCGTATTAAGGTTCTCGTCATTTCCTGAAATAAATTCGACATTGATATTCATATCTTCTTTGATTTTTCGCGTCACAGTATCTTTGCCCCAACCCGGCTGAGCATACCAATCAAAATTGACATACCATTTCAAAGTAGCTTCATGGTCGGTGTCCTTTTGCCAGCTAGGCGTGTCTTTATCTGCTTCAAAGCGGGCTTCTGGCAGATCTTCTACGACGGCGGCCCCTTTGGACTCATTATTGGAATTGCCGCAGGCTCCTAATACTATGGTTGACGTAAGTGCGAGACCGATCCCTAAAAATAATTTGCTTGCTTTCATTTTTTTCTCTCCTTTTGTCTATTCTTTTACTGATCCAAGAGTCATCCCTTGAATAAAGTACTTTTGTAAAAATGGATAGATCACGACGACAGGAACCGTCGTGACGACCATGGTTGCTAATTGCAATGACTGTGAAGTCGTATTTCTGACCACATTGGTTCCGGTCGCCACTGCGGGCGATAGATTTTCCGAAACGATCCGAAATAGCAGCATTTGTAAAGGATATAAGCTGCGATCATCAACGTAGATATTAGCCGTCATATAATCGTTCCACTGAAAGACCCCGTGGAATAATGCGATGGTTGCCAAAACTGGAAGGGACAATGGCAAAATGATTTTCACGAAAATAATAAAAGGATTGGCGCCATCCATCATGGCAGATTCTTCCAGCGAAAATGGAATGCTCCGGAAAAAATTCATCAGAATCACCATGTCGTAAAAAGAAAATAAGACAGGTATGATGTAGACCCAAAAATTATTTAACAAGCCCAGTTCCTTAAATAAGAGAAATGTGGGTATCATCCCTCCAGAAACGAACATCGTTAAAATCCCCATGTTCATATAAATTTTCCGTCCCATTAGGTTTCTACGACTCATCCCGTAGGCGACCATCGCCGTCAGTGCCGTATGCAACACAACACCAATCACAGTTTTTGCAACTGAGATGACAAAGGCTTTATAGATCGCAGAATCTTCAAAAACGGTGTAGTAACTTTCTAGTGAAAATTTCCGGGGCCAAAAGTAGATCCCCCCTCTTGCGGCATCGGTCGCATCATTGAAAGATAAAGCGACGATATTCCACAAAGGCAAAGCAATGATGGCTAAAAAGAACACCATAAAAATCACATTGGCAACATTGAAGATTTTCTCATCTTTTGAAAATGTTTGCTTCATACTTTCCCTCCTCTAAAAAACTGATTCATCACTGATTTTTTTGGTCAAAAGATGACTTCCTACCACGAGGATCAAAGAAACAACCGACACAAACAGGCCAACGGCGGTCGCATAGGAGAAGTCTCCTTGTTGTATCCCCATTTTATAGACGAATGAATTAATGACTTCACTGGACTGATAATTGACAGGATTTTGTAAGACGAGTGTTTGATCAAGGTTTGAACCCAATAACCCACCAACGGATAAAACAAACGTCAATGCGATAATATGGCGGATTGAAGGTATCGTGATCCGCGTGATCTGCTGAAATTTCGTGGCACCATCCATTCTCGCTGCTTCATAAAGAGCTGGATTGATCCCTGTCATAGCAGCAATGTATAAAATCGTATTCCAGCCAACTTCTTTCCAAATATCGGAAATGACTGCGATGGCCCAATATTTTTCTGGGTCAGTCAAGAAACGGATCGGTTCATCGATCACCCCAACACCTAGCAACAAATTATTGACCAATCCCGTATCAGATAACCACGTAATAAACATGCCACCTAAGATGACCCAAGACAGAAAATGGGGCAAATAAGAGACCGTTTGAACGACCTTCTTTAAACGAACATGAACGATTTCATTGATCAATACCGCTAAGCCAATCGCCGCTGGAAAACCAATCAGCAGTTTAAAAAAGCTGATGCCTAGTGTATTAATCATCACCGTCCAAAACATTGAATCACTAAAAAACTCTTGAAAATACTGGGTACCGACCCACTCCGCATTTGCGATCGAATCAAGAACCGAGTAATCTTTAAACGCGATGACGATCCCATATAGTGGGATAAAATTAAAAATGATCATCAAGATAATACCTGGCCAAACCATCGCTTGATAAAAGCTTTGGCTTTTTAGTTTTTGCAAAAATGACCTTTTCTGTGGGGTTGCTTTTAGCATGACACCTTTTGATTCCATTTTTCCACCCTTTCTAAAACACTTACTTTTTCACCCAAAGGAAATACATGCTTTCCTTTATTGGTTCATCAATTGATAGACCGCACCAATCATACCAGCATCATTTTTTAATTTTGCTCGTTGAATCGGTGCAATCGTGCGACCTTCTAAATAACCAATACTTTCATGGCGAGCTTTTAGCTGGCTCATGGTCTCTTCAAGTTTTGCCATGAAAGAATCATTTTCACTGATTCCACCACCGATCAAAATCAGCTCGGGATCAAATGTACTGATCAAATTCAGCAAGCCTACTGATAAATCTTGGAAGAACTGTGCAATCACTTGATTCGCTACTACTTCTCCTTGTTCTCCTCGCTGGAAAATCTCGATTGCATCTAGGGGCAGATCACTTCGCCCTAGTTGCTGGAGTGCCAGTTGGTATTGATGGCAAAGCCCTCCCACGATGGCAGCTCGTTGGTTCAAGGAAACTGACTCTAGATTTCCCTGTTCAGGCAATGAGTCGATCAGCATCCACCCAAATTCCCCCGCCATACCATGGCTGCCGCGATAGAGCCGATTGTTGACGATGATCCCGCCCCCAATGCCTGTTCCCACAACGAGACAAAGATAGTTTTCACAGGTCTGTGCGTGCCCCAACCATTTTTCAGCAATCGCCGCCGCATTGGCATCATTTTCAACAATGACCGGCAGCTTAACACGTCCCTCTAATTCTAGCTTCAAGTTGATTCCATACAGGGATTTGATTGATCCTGCCGTGGTCATCGTGCCATCTTTTTGGATAATGCCTGGTGCGCTAATACCGACACCTTCGATCACTGCATCTTGCTGCAGCGATTTGATCAATGCTTCGATAGACTGCAAAAAATTTTCTTTTTCATGAATCGTTGGCATCTGTCCTTTCTTTACAATTTCACCAGTTCTCAAGATCACACCATATTTGATAGTCGTTCCTCCAACATCAATTCCAATAAACATCGCTTCACCCTCATTATTCATTTACTTGTTTTGTCGACTGATTAATACTCAATTCTCCTGGTAAAACGTAGGAGATACCAAATGCGTTTTCCTCAATCAATTCTACTAAATGTTTTACTGCCGTGATCCCTTGCTGTTGGATCGGATTTTTCACTGTCGTCAAGCGTGGAGTAAAATAGTCTAAAAGATCAATACCATCAAAACCAATCACGCTGAAATCATCAGGCACCCGCCACTTGGTTTCGTGGATCGCCTTGACTGTTCCGATCGCACTAAGATCATTCCCTGCCAAAAATGCTGTGGGCAAGTCTTTTTGCTCTAACAAAAACTGCTGCACGCTGGCTCTCGTCCGTTCTTCTTCAAAGAATCCCTGCAATTGATAATCCGAGCGCCAAGAGATGCCGGCTTCTTTTAATGCTTCGCAATACCCTCTTAAGCGTTCATCACTATCATAAACACCAGCAATCCCACTGACAAAAACGATTTTTTTATGTCCTAGTGACAAGAGATACTTAGTAGCAGCTTTTCCTTTTTCAAAGGAATCAAATACCACACTACCAAAGTTCTTCTCTTGAATGTTTCGATCGATAAAGACGGCTTTGATTTGTTCTCTTTCCATCGCTGCCAAATCCTGCTCTGTTAAAAAATCTTCAAATCCAATAATGCCATCAACCATCCCCCCTAAAATACTATTGAGAACCACTCGTTTATCCGTGGATAAGAAGACGTTGACTGCATACCCATGCGTTTCTGCCTCTCTGGCAATCGCTTCAACTAATACGCTAAAGTAAGGTCCTTTAATGCTAGTGGTGTAAAAACCAAGCATCTTGGTTTTTGTGTTTTTCAATTGTTTGCCCATTAAATTGGGGACATAATGCAAACGTTGCGCGGCAGCCAGCACTCGTTCTTTCGTTGCTGGTCGAACAACATTGACACCGTTCAGTGCTTTAGAAACAGTCGCAATTGATACGTTTGCCTCCTTTGCCACTTCCCGAATCGTGATTCGATTTGTCAAATGATTCTCCCCTCCTGAACGATTCCTCTCAAAAATAAAAACGTTTTTATTTTGCTAAAAAAATCAACGACCACTCTAAGATTGGTCATCCGATAAACCAACTATATATAAAAACGTTTTCACCCACAATGGTTCTAGAACTAGTTGGCGCATGTACCAGCACCTTGAAACCTGTGCCATCATGGTACAAGTTGTACCTACAAAAAAAAGCCTCGAAAGGCTTTTAAATCGTGAGCGTACCAATCAACTTCGCTGAGGCAGCAGCAAAGCCAAGGTATAAAGAAATCGTACCAGGATCACTTTTTGTCGAGAAATCGGAATGAACATAAGCAAAATCCTCTGGTGTAACATAGAAGGAATGCTGCGTTTCTTCAGCAGCAGCAAGATTGATTTTTTGCCATTGCTTTAATTCTCTCATCGGTCGTGCCACTTCAGTAACATCGTCTCTGCTATACAATTGAAGTGTTGTGGTATGAGGACTGTCTCCCTCATTTTTCAGCGTACAAATGAGCTCAAATGGTTTATTTTTATCATCAGGGTGAACGATTTGTGTCTTGCTAATCTTGCATTGTCCATAACCTATTCCTGCGCCAAAAGAAAAGAGAGGATCGTTTTTTTCATCCATATAGCGCGAAATATATTTTTGATCACTATTCTCTTCTG